>JAOTRH010230969.1:0-10178 GCA_034768845.1 Heliamphora exappendiculata
CGGTTCAGTACAGATCACAGAACGGAAATTCGAAAAGTTAACAGCTGCATTTTGCAGAAGAAGGCACAATCCCTTTCTATGTTAAGTTAAGGTGGGTCGTGCTCGCATACCCAACAGCGGTATTGGGGCATCATGCCCCAAACATGTTTCCAGCCGTTCGATTATACAATTTAATCTCAGCCGTCCAATGTTTTCAACCCAACAGCCAGTTCAATCTCATCCGTCCAATTTTAAACCGGAAAAGCCAGTTCAGCGTTTCCTCGCGCCTTTTGCTGTTACCCGACGGTCTCTGTCTCTCGCGTTCCTCTGGCTAGCTCTCCCGGCGCTCTCTGTGGCTCTCTCTCGCGCTCTCTTTCGCGCTCTGTCTTTATTTCTCTTTCTCGCGCATTCTCTGTCTCTCCCTCTCTCGCGTTCTCGTTCTCTGTTTCTGTCTCGCTGCCAAACCGTGGTTGTCCTTCCGCTGCTCAGCTGCTCCACCGTGCTGTACTCAATTCCTACGAACCTTTACAAAACATATCTCTGTCGGTGTGTGGTATAGAATGATGAGTTACGGTTATGTGTGGTGTGGGATGGATAGTAGTAGGATTAAGTTAGGACATTACAGACTATTTTTTTTTTTTTTTTTTGTAAATTTGGGAGAATAATTTTTTATTTTCTTATTGCAGGTTTAAGGTTTTATTATAGTAATTTCAATACATAATTAGTGTAAAGTTAGGATATCACATAAGTAGATTTTTTTTTTTTTTGTAAATTTAGGAGAATAATTTTTTATTTTTTTATTACAAGTTTAAGATTTTATTATAGTAATTTCAATATAGTAATTTCAATACATAATTAGTGTATATTTTCTCTATGTCTAGGTTTTTCGTTCATCTATAATGGATGAAAGTAAAAAAAAAATAAGCAAAAATATTATTGAAATAGAAACTAACAATATGATTTAGAGATATACAGAACTTACAGTGAATCTCTTGTTATTGTTGTTTGTAGTGATGGTTGTGAAGAATTTTTTGCAAGTATTTACAATTTTGCTATCAAGTACTAATAAAATTGATAACACCACAAAGTATCAAGAGTATTTCTTTAACATTCAAATTGATAACATCCTTAAGAATTTGATAATATTCTTAAAAATTTCAATCAAATTAGAGAAGAATCGAAATAACCTTCAAACAGATAACATAACAATCACAAACTAGATTTATTTTGTCTATAGTGATTTTTTTGTCTCTTTGCTTTTTCAGTTGTAATGTTTAAAATGTTTAATATACCTTTGTTATTTTGCTTTAAATTGTAGTATTTGAAATTTGGCACGGTTGGTACTGTTTTTGTGAGAAAAATTGACTTTTTAATTAAATGTATTATAATAATTTTAGTTTTAAAAAAAGTTAGGGTATTTGGAATGTGTATAGATTTTTTTCTTCGATTAAGAGAGGAAAAAAATGTTTGTTTTTTATTTTTTGGGAAACCAAATAGAGGCTTATTTGTTTTGTTTTTGAACAATGGTCTTCTATTGTTCATTTTATTTTTTTGGTGTGCATGATTTTCTTTCTTTCTGCAAACAAAGTGCCTTATTTTTGAACAATCCATTTAATTTTCAATCATCTTTGAGCATGATGTTACTAGTGTAGCATTAATGTCTCGCTCCAAAACAGGTCACGTGAAAATCTACCAAATATCAATTTTATATGAAAATACAGGTTTTCATACATCAAAATTCGCATGTTGAAACCAAAAGAATACCCAACAAAAGCATATCTCTCGTAAACAGAAAAACAACAGTTCAACATGCGTACAATATATCGCCTTATGGCGTACAAAACCTGCCTTCAGAAACATACATACCAAAAGAAGGAAAAAACTGTAAAAGACTTCCGCCACTGCGGGCACCACCAAGCAACTCCTCTCCACATCATCACCTGAAAATGGTTTTACAGAAAATTTTCACCCGTGAGCCGAAATCCAATAGAAAATAGACAATAAGCTGTAAGGCAGAAATATGCAATCATATGGTGGGAGCGAACTCAACCACAAAATCAAAACAGGTTTCCATCCAAAACCCTCAAGTTTTTCCACCAGACCACAAGTCTCCCAAAACGATTTTATTTACATAAAATCATGTTTTCATTCTTAAAACCAGGTGATGCAAACATTGCAAATAACTAACTACAGTTAAAGAAAAAGAGTAATCAAAACAGTAATCAAAATATCGTTCCCTCGTAGAATGTACCATCGCGGCAAAGAAGAGTAAGATCCTATGTACTGACTCTATCACCAGGGGACAGAGGTCACAACTATAGACTTCTGTCTAGTATCTAGCCCTCAGATATCGTGGGATCGCCTAGATACACACAGGTTCTATACGGAGCACCATGAACGTACCACTCAATTTACGGGTTACGACCCCGAGGGAGCTGAGCACCCATCCGCCTCAGTTTACAGGAACTAACCCGAAGGACCTGAGTACCTACTCTGCGTACGTTTTCGGACTAACACCGAGGGCAACTCGTACCACATACACGTCATTCCGGTACATCTAGATAGTCTTCTAAAAATATTTCTCAAATCGGTACATTATACATGTACATAGACCCATCCCTCACCAGGAGATCAAAATAAAATATTTTCACAATGTTTTCCTCAAAAGCAGTTATACAATGCATGTATAAGCAAGAGATCCAATCTATGAAACCATGGAGATCAAACCAAAACATGTAAATACGTACACATTTTATGAAAACGTTTAGAAAGCGAGCTTCAACCCCAAGAGTTAGCTCCAAACCTCCAATAAACACGTTTCTCGCAAAAGTTTTCGCAAAAACTCCTTTTCATCTATCAATCCACACAAGGAGAGCCAATGCTCAACCTCCGAACCACCAAAACATCACCAACAGCCCACACAGGACCCCAGTCGACTGGCCCAAGCCCCAAGTCGACTGAAAATCTCACTGAAAAAGGAGAAACCAAACAGAAGCAATTTCAGTCGACTGACCCTCCTGGTCTAGTCGACTGAACTGCCCAAAACAAGGTTCAGTCGAATGAACTTCCCCACATTTTGTTTTTTTGCTACGGGTTCACAGATTTTTGCCTTCAAAACTCAAATCGAACCCCCAAACACCCAGCAAACACTCATTAAACACCCTCAAGCATCAACATGCTCAAGCCTCGCACCATAACCTCGAAAGGAAATCCTCAAAACAAACTTCCATCCACCAAAATGCCAAAAAAACCATTTTAAATCAAAAATCAGATCTAAAACATAAAATCACATTTCATGCATTTTAAAACGGTGAAACAGTATAAGATTACATATGGTACCCTTATACAGCAGTAGAATCTGAGATCCTACCTCGTTGGGTCAAAAATCTAACGTCTCGATCCACGTGTAAATTTGAGCTTCGTCAAAATCAAATTTCATCTTGATGGATGTGTAGACCACATTGCCGATACTAATGATCAGTAGTTGATTTATCAAAAATCAAGCCCCGGGCCCCCGAGAAGTTAGAGAAAAGGCTGAGAGAAAAAGGAGGAAACTTAGCAGTTAAGTTTTGAAAATATTTTTTGAAAATATCTAACTCCAGATATTTATAGGCCTCCAAAATATCCTTTTTTTTTAATTTTTAAAATTCGCACCGTAACTCCCCGCAGTCCCCAGGACCAACCCCGTATACTCCGATTAACCAAAACAAGCATCGAATCACATATATGCATTTTAAAGCAAAAATGCTAAGGCATGTCTAAAAACATAGAATATGCATATAAATAAAAAAGAAACGGTACAGGGTCTCACAAATCTCCCCCCTTAAGGAATTTCGTCCCCGAAATTCACTACTAAGTCACGAGGTGAACAACTCCGGGTATCGCCCACGAACCCCAGACTGAAGCTCCCAAGTCGCTTCTTCACCCCGTGATGAAGCCACTGAACTTTGATGTAGGCAATCGTTTTCCCCCGCAACACCTGGTCCTTTGTATTCAGAATCTTCACAGGACGCTCCTCATACATCACATCCTCATCAACTCTCAATTCTGTCCAATCTAACACATGAGACGGATCCGGCTCATACCTCCGAAGCACAGAAACGTGAAAGACGTTGTGCACAGATGCTAACTGAGGCGGTAAAACTAGACGGTATGCTACCACCCCAATCCTTTCAAGGATCTCAAATGGTCCGATAAAACATGGTGATAGCCTTTCACTACGACCAAATCTCATCAACCCTCTACCCGACAAGACCTTCAGAAACACATGGTCTCCCACGGCAAACTCTAACGGTCTCCTCCTCCGATCGGCATAACTCTTCTGGCAGCTCTAGGTTGTCACCAGTCGTTGACGAATCAGAGTAATCACCTCCGTCATTTCCCGTGCCAAGTCGGGTCCTAGAACAGGTGATCTACACGGCCTACCATACAGAGCCTCATACGGTGCCATATCATCTGAGCCTCATGATCGGTCCTCTAGGCCTCTAACATGCGTGCAACCAATGTAGGCAGTGAAGCAACTGCATATAAGGTCGCACCTCCCGCTATCTCCCCGAGACACAGATCAAATTCCCTAACATCTGCAAACATAATCCTTTCTCGTTTAGCTATAGAAGCTAACGATCTAGAAGACTTCCTACTTAATGCGTCAGCTACGACATTTTCCTTACCCGGATGGTACTGGAAATTAAAGTCATAGTCCTCCAACAACTCCATCCATCGTCTCTGGCGAAGATTCAGGTCTTTCTGTGAAAATAAGTATTTCAAGATCTTGTGATCAGAGAAGACCTCGAAACGCTCTCTATAGAGATAGTGACGCCATGTCTTCAAAGAAAAGACCACGGTTGCCAACTCCAAATCATGTGCCGAGTAATTCCTTTCATGTGTCTTCAGCTGTCGGGATCCATAAGCTACAACCTTGCCCTCCTGCTTCAGAACGCAACCCAAACCCTCATGTGAAGTGTCGCAGTACACTGTGTAACCCAAACCCCACTATGAAATGATCAGAACTGGTGCACTGGTCAGTCTCCTCTTCAGCTCCTAGAAAGTTGACTCACAAGACTCGCTCTATACAAAGGTGACTCCCTTCCGCGTCAAACGCGTCATCGGTGCTGCAAGTCTAGAGAAGTCCTTCACGAACTGCCGATAATATCCTGCCAAATCGAGAAAACTGCGTATCTCAAAAACATTCTTCGGTCGCTGCCAATCTGTCACTGCATCAGTCTTAGACGACTCTACTGATACTCCATCCTTTGACACCACGTGTCCAAGGAATCTCACCTCCGTCATCCAAAACTCGCAGTTCTCGAACTTCGCATATAGGCGATGTTCTCTCAGAAGCTGCAAAACAACATGCAGATGCTCCTCATGCATCTCCCTCATGGGTGAATAAATGAGAATGTCATCCACGAACACAACTACAAAACTATCCAATTAAGGGTGGAAGATATGATTCATTAGACCCGTAAATGTAGCTGGAGCGTTTGTCAAACCGAATAGCATAACCAGAAACTCATAGTGACCATAGCGAGTCCGAAAGGCGATCTTCGCTATGTTCTCATCCCTGATCCTCAGCTGATGATACCCTGACCTCAAGTCAATCTTTGAAAAGCAGGCCGACCCCCTCAACTGATCAAACAAGTCATCAATTCTCGGCATCAAATACTTGTTCTTCACTGTCACCTGGTTCAACTTCCTATAATCTATACACAACCGCAACGAACCATACTTTTTCTTTGCAAAGAGAGCTGGAGCTCCCCACGGTGATGTACTCGGCCGCACAAACCCCTTCTCTAGCAACTCCTGAAGCTGCACTTTGAGTTCTTGCAACTCAGCCAGTGAAAAATGGTACGATGGCATAGAAATATGAGCATCTCCCAGAACAAGATCAATGGAGAACTCCACATCTCTACTCGGTGACAACTCAAATAGATCGTTAGGGAAGACATCCGGATAGTCACACACCACAGGGGGTAGCACTCCTCGAACCCCAACTGGTTCATCTAACCTGAGTGCAAAAAAGAGAAAATCCAAATCTCCTCTAACCCGAGGACACCTGGCATAGACATCAGGCCCTCATCCCGATCGCCCACAAAGTAAAAGCAGTCACCCTCTGGCGTACAAATCGACACTCTCCGTCTCCCACAATCTATAGAGGCATGGTAGGTGGTTAGCCAGTCCATCCCTAGGATGACATCAAACGTGGTCATGCCTAGAATGATAAAATCAAACTCTAAACAACGACCAACGACCTCCAACACACAGGACCTACAGACAAGGCTCAACGTCACACTCTCACTAACTGGGGTTTCCACGCACATGGTACTACCCAATCTGTCCATTTCCAACCCCAAAGAAGATACAAATGCAAATTATATAAATGAGTGTGATGCTCCGGTACCGATGAGAACACTGGCCCATGATCTAAAGACTAGAAGAGTACCTCTCATCATGGCTGGTGTAACAGCAGCATCAGACGCCACTGGTTCTTTGAAAGCACTGCGATCAGCGAGAACATAAGCCCTGGCCTGCGGCAATCTGGTATGTCCACCATAACTCTGAGTCATTGGCTGCCTCACTGACTGCGCTGAAGTACCTCCTTCTGCAAATCTCGATGTCTGTGCCCTAGGCTACTACAGAGCCTATTGCCCCTGTACATATGAAGGAACAGACGCTCATGTCACACTCTGAACATTCCCCTCTCTAGGACTGAGTTTGCGAATATGCCCGGGCTGACCACACCCAAAACAGATAGGTGGGTCTCTCGCTTGTGACCGGACGGGCGCTGAACTCTGAGCCTAGCCCTTATGCGGGCACTCAACTGAACGATGTCCCGACCATCCACAGCGATAACAGATCAATCCTCTTTGCTCTGGCCTTCCTGTCGAGGCCACTGAAAGTGTGGGTGCAGATGACTGCAGCTGAGATGATCCAGCAAAACGAGAACTAGGTCCAGACGACCTTTGGCGCTTGCCCCTACACTCTTGGGACTGTGCATCTCCACTGCCTTGCTGGCTCCCGCTCTCTATAATCCTGCGGCTATTTGCCAATGAATTATTGACCCGAATAGCATATTCCACCAGCTTGATGTACACCTCTATATCCAGAGCTGCAACCCTATCATTAATAGTAGGTCGAAGTCCCCTCTCAAACCTCCGAGTGCGCAACTCCTCTGTAGATACCATCTCTGGTGCGAACTGCGACAGATTCGCGAACTTGGCCTCATACTGGACCACAGACAAATTTCCCTGAACAAGGGAGAGGAACTCCTCTCGGTAAGTATCCCTCGAAGATCTTGGGAAATACTTCTCCAAGAAAGCTCTCGTGAAAGCAGCCCATGTCTCATCCACAGTGGTCTTAGCAAACTTCCACCACTCTCTAGCATCTTTTCGCAGTTGGAACGCTGCCAACTTTATACGCAAAACATCCTCCTCAATATCCAGAGTATCGAAGATGGAGGTGGTCACTTCTAACCATTCAGTAGCCACCTTGGGGTTCGGCTCCCCAAAAAAGATCGGAGGATCCAACCGCCAAAACTCCCGCATAGCTACAGAAGCCCTCGGCTCAGGAACCCTCAAACTAGCTCTGGTAGCTTCAGCCATTGCTCACGTAGTAGCAACATCACATGGACGACATAGCGCCGCCAACATCAGTACCACCCACTTGTTCCTATGGGGTAGGAATGTTCTCTTCCTCCGAAACCTGAACATAGGCACGGCCTTGGCCACGGCCTCGACCCCGTCCCCACACTCCCCACGTGGACATAATTCTATAGGAAGTAATATAAACAGGATAAGCTTTCCTACAACATGCTACTACATAACATAAGCACATAATCATGCTATCACATAGTCACGTATGATTGTGCAAACACGTCTCACATACCGAGGAGAACTAACAAGACAAACTCATCAATTTGGATAGCATATTTAGATTCCTTGTTAGAATACACGTCGACCAAACGCGCTTCTAACTTGGCTTCTAAAAATGTTAAACCAAACGCCAAAGGCAAGACTCGCCAATCGTGAAATTCAACCTCCATACCCATATACACACAATTATCATGCTCAGAAAGCTATTAGCATGTTATAAACCAATGTTTAAACACATGCAAGTAAGCATACACAATCAACCTCACCAGGTGATAAACCCCTCTTCCCATGACTCTTAGATATTCGAACCCAAAACTTTGATACCAAGTTGTCACGCCCCAAAATTCAGAGTCACGTGAAAATCCACCAAACATCAGTTTTATATGAAAATACAAGTTTTTATACATCAAAATTCGCCTGTTAAAATCAAAAGAATACCCAACAAAAGCATATATCTCGTAAATAGAAAGACAATAGTTAAACATGTGTACAATATATCGCCTTATGGCGTACAAAACCTACCTTCAGGAACCGGCATACCAAAAGAAGAAAAACTATAAAAGTTTTCCACCACCACGGACACCACCAAGCAACTCGTCTTCCACATCATCACCAGAAAATGATTTTACAGAAAATTTTCACCTATGAGCCGAAGCCTAATAAAAAATAGACAATAAGCTATTAGGCAGGAATATACAATCATATGGTGGGAGTGAACTCAACCACAAAACATAAATAGGTTTCCATCTAAAACCCTCAAGTTTTTCCACCAGATCACAAGTCTCCCAAAATGATTTTATTTACATAAAACCCTATTTTCATCCTTAAAATCATGTGATGCAAATATTGCAAATAACCAACCACATTTACAGAAAAACAGTAATCAAAATATTATTCCCTCGCGAAATGTACCATCGCGGCAAAGAAGAGTATGATCCTATATACCGACTCTATCACCAGGGGACAGAGGTCACAACTATAGACTCATGTCCAGTATCTAGCCCCCAGATATTGTGGGATCGCCTAGATACACACAGGTTCTATACGAAGCACCATAAACGTACCACTCAATTTACGGGTTACGACCCCGAGGGAGCTGAGCACCCATCCGCCTCAGTTTACGGGAACTACCCCGAAGGACCTGAATACCTACTCTGCGCACGTTTTCGAACTTACATCGAGGGCAACTCGTACCACATACACGTCATCCCGATACATCTAGATAGTCTTCGAAAAATATTTCTCAAATCAATACATTATACATGTACATAGATCCATCCCTCACAAGGAGATCAAAACAAAACATTTCCACAATATTTTTCCCAAAAAAAGTTATACAATGCATGTATAAGCAAGAGATCCAATCCATGAAACCATGGAGATCAAACCAAAACATGTAAATACATACACATTTTATGAAAACGTTTAGAAAGCAAACTTCAACCCCAAGCACCCAATAAACACGTTTAGAAAGCAAGCTCCAAACCTCCAATAAACACGTTTCTCGCAAAAGTTTTTGCAAAAACTCCTTTTCATCCATCAAACCACACAAAGAGAGCCAACGCTCAACCTCTGAACCACCAAAACATCACAAACAGCCCACACAGGACCCCAGTCGACTGGCCCAAGCCTCCGGTCGACTGAAAATCTCACTGGAAAAGGAGAAACCAAACAGAAGCAATTTCAGTCAACTAACCCTCCTGGTCCAGTTGACTGAACTCCCCAAAACAAGGTTCAGTCGACTGACCTCCAAGGTCCAGTCGACTGAGCTTTCCCATATTTTGTTTTTTTGCTACGGGTTCACGAGTTTTGCCTCCAAAACTCAAATCGAACCTCCAAACACCAAGCAAACACTCATCAAACACCCTCAAGCATCAACACGCTCAAGCCTCGCATCACAACCTCGAAAGGAAACCCTCAAAAGACACTTCCATCGACCGAAACACCAAAAAAACCATTTTAAACAGAAAATCAGATCTAAAACATAAAACCATATTTCATGCATTTTAAAATGGTGAAATAGTATAAGATTACATATGGTACCCTTATACAGCAGTAGAATCTGAGATCCTACCTCGTTGGGTTAAAAACCTGACGCCTCGATCCACATGCAAATTCGAGCTTCGTCGGAATCGAATTCCGTCCGGATAAATGCGTAGACCACGTTGGCGATACTAAGGATCAGCAGTTGGTTTATCAAAAATCAAGCCCTAGGCCCCTGAGAAGTTAAAGAGAAGGCAGAGAGAAAAATGAGGAAACTTAGGAGTTAAGTTTTGAAAATATTTTTTGAAAATATCTAACTCCAGATATTTATAAGCCTTCAAAATA
>JAOTRH010230980.1:0-40952 GCA_034768845.1 Heliamphora exappendiculata
TATTTCTAGTTTTGTTGTTATTAATTTTGAGTAAATAATCACTTATGAATGAAAATTTTCTCAAAATAAGAACATGTATATTTCTAAACACAATAGCATAATAAAAAAATCTCATAATTTTTACATTTATATTTTAAAACACAATAGCATAATAATTTCTTAAAGATATACAGTATGAGAAGTTTCTCATACCTTAATGCAGATAGTGAGAAATTTTGCATAAATGAACACTCATGTATTGAAAAAAATTAATTACATTAATATTTTTTATTATTTTTTAAAGAAAAAATAAGAAATATTTTAAAATAGAGTATGAGAAATTTCTTATATATATACATTTTAATTTTATCATTCTTAGTTTCAAATAAAATGAATAACTTATGAATGAAAAATTGATCAAAAAACTAAAACAATCGTTAGAAAAAAGCCACTTTAATGTTTTTATAATAATATTTTTTAGTGAATTTTTGTTTAATTTTAATTAAAATAATTAGACTTTTAAATTCGTTTTATTATGAAGAAACAAAAAATTAAAAAATTGAAACTGGCTAAAAAATTTCAAAAAAATAGAAAAGGAAGAAAAAAACAAAAAGTAAAAAACAAAATCCCAAACAGTGCCTAAAAATGAAGCTAAGGATAGCACATAAGTGATTGGGTCACTTGCTAAGCTTGATTCGGTCAAATCTTTCGGTAATTTTTTGAGTAAGTGTAGCACTGCTCTATTTTAAGTAAAAAAAAATAAAAAAAATAAAAAGTTGATTTGGTAAAGCTTATCCATCAATATATATAAAAATTGAGTTTTCCTGCCAACGTTCTCCTATTTTTGTCCTTGAACAAATACCAACGTTCTCCTATTTTTGTCCTTGAACAAATACCTGATTTACCCTTCAAGAAAGGCATAAACGTCGTCGTTTTGTGTTTGTTTTTGGCCTTTTTATAATGTTTTCATCAATATATATAAAAAGTGAGCTTTACTACCAAAACGTGAATTTTGTCAATAATTAATATTGACCACATAAATAATATCGCTATCTAACTCACTGGGAATATAGACCAATATAAGATCGCACCATTTAATTAATCAAAACAACGAATATTAAATGTACGCAAATTAATAATTATTTCAGGATTAAGAGCATAAGCACTATTCATAATAACTTTGAGGTGTGAATTAATTTATATAGTCAGTATAAAATTAATTATGCCAATGTGTAATGTTTAATATACACAAAGTGTACTGGCACAGAGAGTCGGAATAATAGACAACACTATTATCTATTCCCCATAACCAAGACTGGTCTATTAAAACTCTGTACTACAGTCGTACCGATAGTATAATTATTACCATCTAAACTATGAATATAAAACTTATATTCTGCAAGAATCTAAAATCTGATCTTCTGTGTGGAAGTCGTATTCTACACACCAAATTAAATATTGTACAGAATATCGGACATCCATGCATAACATTAAAAAAATGATATACATACATTACTCATAAAGATTCTCATAAAATAGAAAATTAATTTTATTAAAATAAAATTAAATACTAAAAACATGATTTTTAGTATAGCAATCCCAACACTTATAGCTTTGGACCTACGAGTTCCTCGGGCTTCATGTCCTGGCTAATTCCTCAGCAGACCCTCTAGTCATTTCCCGTGCAGCTCGGTGGTCCCGAGGCTTGAAGGGAAAGAAGGCTAGGAGGAAGGATATCGACAGATTCTAGGCATCTCTTGACCGGTTGACCCCAGACCAAGTATCACTATTTACTGCTTTCTATACTGTATATATTGCTCTTTGTATCCTATTGTTCACCGCTCACTCTGCACTGCACTGTTTACTGAACACTGAACTGATTACTATATATTGCACTATTCACTGTACCGTACTGTACTACTCACGACTCATTGATCATTGCACTATTCATTGAACCCTATTCTATACATTGATTACTACACTGTACTGCTCATTGTGTTGTTTTCTGATCCCTATTTTGTACCATTTACCGCTTACTATTCTTTTGTTCACTGTATTGTTCATTGAATTGTTGTAGGTGCATTGGGATGTATGAAGGGGCATAGAGGATTGGGCCGGTGCAGACTTGATGTGCAGTTGGGGGATTACCTCGATGTAAGTCCTATTGGAGGGGCCCTTTGGTCGAGAGTACTATCTCAGAGAGAGGGTGGTCCGCCAATCACTTGGCCTTAACCGCTTCAGGATTCTGATGGTCCCTTCAGCCCACATGTGCTGGACCGACCTCCTGAGCCGCGTCGACCTGCTACTGGAGATGGTAGGGACTCACGCCTTAAAGTTGCTCGTAGCGAAGGGAGATTACATAGCCTAGGCCTGGGCACACTTGTTGGGATCACTAGGTTCTAGCCTGGCTGTTCCTGATGGTAGGAAGAGGAGACGGGCACTGAAGGCTGCTAATGCTGGTGATGGAGCTGGTGTTTCTATCAGAGGAGCTGCTGCTGCCAGAGCTGTTGGAGTTGGGGCAGGTGCTGCTAGAGCTGCTGCCATTGCTGCTGGAGCTGCTGAGGGGTCCGCTGGAGTGATGAGGGGCCCAGAGATCCCTTGGGAGATCCAAACAGTAGCATATAGCTACCCTTTCCTCTTCCGATTTCAATTCCTCCAGCGTCGGAGTTTAGAGCTGATCTCAGTCAAGTTTTTCTTTATTCTTCCTCTTTCCTTTTTAGTTGCTGTCTTTATTTATTTAGTTTATTTGAATTGACTATCTCTCCTTTTTTACAGGTTAATCAGGCATGGCTAGACCACCTGCTGCTAATATTTATGGGTTAGAGGGCACTGATTCGTCAATTAGATGCCACAGTCCGAGCAGCTGGTATTATTTTTACTCCGGTGGCAATAGTGAGTATCCTCATAACCCTTTTAACTTTTCTGCACTTTCTATACTGTGCTTTGATTTTTATTTTCTTTTAACAGCCTTTAGTACCAGCAGCTGGCATAGTATCACCATAGGCTCTGATTTGTCCTCTTGCTCCCGTTCAGACTCTAGCACGGGGTCGTGGGTCTCGTGCCTCTTTTTGAGCTCGCCCTTCTCAAGGATCTATCTCTTCTACCAGGAGCCACTCCAGAGTCGTCTCCTCCTCCTCTGGTAGTGATGGTGATGACCGTAATGGCTTGGAGATGCTTTTCGAGGATGTCAGCTTCGACGAGGTCGGTCCTTCTTTCCGTCGGGTTCTCTTAAGGCGGCAGTGAGAGAGAGAGAGAGAGAGATTCCCCTTCAAATACATTCTGATATACTTATTTTGATACATTTGGTTTTTACGGGCCTACGTTTCCAAGTTTCCACATACATATTTATTTATTTTATGGGCCTGTGTGCCTCAGTTTGCTGGTTATTTGGCCTGGGTGGCCCAGTTTACACTCTAATACGTTCTGTCGCATTCTGATGCAATTGGGCCTCCATGCCACTTACTAATTTATATTCATCTACTTGCATGGTTTCTTTTGTACTTACTGCTCATACTGTTCTGGATGCATGATATAAGTCTTAAAACTTACTCAAACTGCAAACATACACATGTTGGCCACTTTTCACCATGGCGGTCGCCATATTTCAACATGGCGGTCGCCATATTTCAACATGGCAGTTGCCACATATGTCAAGTGCCACATGGCGGTCGCCTGGTCAGTAAGTTGATGTCACTGTACTGTGTACTTTTATGTTGGCAGTCCCACATTCCAAGGTGGCGATCGCCATAATGATTATACCATTCTAAATATTTTAGGCGTCTAGCCTTCCTTGCCTTATAAATACAGCCTTTAGGGTCCCCATTTCCTGTTACTCTCATCCAGATGACTTCTTTCCATGGTCCACTTCATGGATTAAGGAGTTCTCTCATATCGAACGCCTAAACTTTGCCTCTTTCGGCATCGACTCCTTGTTTTTCCTGATGGCCATAAAGATTGATTGACTATTATTGAAAGCTGCTGCTCAGCTATGGGACCCGTAAACTCATGTTTTTCGTTTTGGTTTGGAGGAGTTATGTCCCACTATGGAGGAGTTTGCTGCTATTATGGACCTGACGCCGCGGAGTTCCGTTGTTGTTCTCACTTTTTTTCTTTCGACTCGGCAACAGATAATATAACTCTGTGGCCTATCTAGGACGGAAGCTTCTCACTTGACATCTAACGACTGCATTGACATTCTTTGGATTAGTGAGAGGTTTCGTCTTATTGGCAATCTTTGTGACCTTGACTTTCAATTGCAGCAACGATATGCTCTGTGTTTCTGCCTCTTGGCTTGGTACCTTCTTGTTCCTTCTGATGAACAAGTTAGCTGCACACTAGTGGACATTGCAAGCCAAATGTGGTTGGGAAAAGACTTTGTCCCACTGGTTCTAGTTGAGACTCTAATTGGCCTGGACGCTGTTCACTGCGGGGAGACTGCCACCTTTGTTGGCAGCCTCTTGCTTCTTTAGGTAAACTCAACACCGATAGTTTCCTCCCACTTTCCTCTTCCACGAATCTTCAATGATCGATTCATTCACTTTCTGGGCCTTTGTCAGGGGCCTTTTGTTGTGCCCTTAAAGGGGTCAATTTCATCCCTTCTCAACCATGACAGGTGTATTGATGCCAAACCGTACTTAAAATTTGTATTGATGCCAAATCGTACTCAAAAATCTTGTACGCTCAAATTTTGTCATAAACTTTAATGTCTTCCGAGGTTTCTCACTCAGCTCCCCAACAGGCTCCCTTCTACGCCTTCTTCTAGTTCATGCTCGGGTTCCAAGGGCTCATCATGATATCCTCCGTTCATCTTGTAATCCTCATTGGTTATCTGGGACTCCTTTTCTACCTGCTTTTATTCTTTACACAACTTTTCTCTTACTGCTTTATCTTTCTTTTTAATTCCTTTTGTAGATTTGGCTGATGGAGAAGGTGAACCTCATACAGAAACCTCCCACGGATAGGTACAGTGCTGCAACTCTCCTTTACCGCCCTTACTACCAGATATGCAGCTCTGAGGCATCTTGATGACAGTATCTCTCTTCCTTGACAGGCTCAGACATAACTTGACAGTGTTATTGGAAGCGGATCCTTACCATGACCTTGACTACTATGGATTACCCTGGCATTCTGCTAACCGGCTTACAATTGTCCACTTTTTATTATCCTCATTGAATCATGCCACAGTTTGGTCAGAGCCAGATTATCTTTCACGGTGTCCGAGGTCATTTATTTTCATCTCTACGACGGGCCCTATTTCTAGCATTATATCATGAGGTTTGGCCATCTCGTTCATTGATGGAGATGCAAGAGCTATAGTGCCCCGAGCTTTTTGACGAGTACAAAATATGGTTGATGTAAGATAGGGAGAAGAGAGCCAAAGCGGAGGGAAAACATGAAGCAAAAAGGAAGAAGATTTGAGGCATCCTACTTTGTTTTAAAGATTTCATAGCTTTCCTTTTATTTTGTTTGTAGAGTTTGGGACTTGTGCGCCCTTCTTTTGTTTTTAAAACTTTGTACCTGAAGCTAAAGTAATGAAAATCCCACATTATGTTTAAGAAGGCCCAAAATTATCCAAAGTTTTTCAATTTTTTCAATTAAATGACTTTATTATCAAAATCCAAAGATAAATTTGCATTAGTCTTACTCAGTTTCAAATATGGTTAAAAATAAAGAATGTAGTCGGACTACTTAAAAGAAGCTGTTTACATATCCTAAGAAAGTGGAATCAGGCCTTAATATAGTTCGGGCTTGGTTTACTCTTGAGTATTGACACTTTTCTTTTATAAAACCCTAACTTTTGCCAAGGTCACCATTTCGGGTTTTTGGTCTTGCGGGCGGCTCTATCTTTTGCCTGAGCCGCCTTTTTTGATTTTTAACTCAATGAGCTTTTATTTTATCTTTATTTTTCTCTCAAGGGTAATACTTTTGAGCTGGTCAAGGTTGACTGGAGTGAAGAGCACATTGCTATTCAAATCCATGATGATAATTGCACAACCGGTCATAATAGTTTTGATCAGAAATAGTCCGGACCAGTTTGGCTTGAACTTGCCCCTTGGGTCGAAGATGAGAGCTCTGATTTCCTTAAGAACCAGATCTCATTCTCTGAGATCCCAAGTCTTGACCTTCTTATTGAAGGCTCAAGCTTCCTCCTTTGGTATCCTTGTGTATGAAACAGAGTCTGCGGCCTTCTTTCATCAAATAAAAGCAATTCCTCGATTTGGTTCCTCTTCCATTCTGCTTCTAAAGTACTGGCCTTAGCCACTACTCCTAGTGAAGGGATTTCCACCTCAATAAGAAACACAGCTTCCATCCTACACACTAAAGAATATGGCGTGATTCCTGTTGAAGTTTTGATCGACGTCCTGTATCCCCAGAGTGAAAATGATACATGCTCTGGCCAATCCTTATGTGAGTTGATCATCTTTTGTAGAATTTTCTTGACATTCTTATTTGCTACCTTGACTGCCCCATTGGTCAGTGGCCGATAGGGTGACGATTTATGGGCCACTATCTAGTACTCTTCAAAAAGATCTAAGATCTCTCCTTAGAAGTGAGAGCCATTATCCAAAATAATCTCATGAGGGACCCCATATCGGCAAATGATGTTCTATTTGATGAACTTGGCAACATGTGAAGCTTTCAATACCGGGTAGGAGGCTGCTTCCACCAACTTGGTAAAGTAGTCAATGGCCACTAAAATGAACTCATGCCCATTTGACGCCTTTGGTGTTACCCTGCCAATCACATCAATGCCTCATACTGAGAATGACCATGGTGACGTCAGGCTATATAGTTGAGATGGGGCAACGTGTATAAGGTTTGCATAAATCTAGCACTTGTAGCATCTTCTCATGAACTGTATACAGATTGTCTCCATTGTCATAAAAAAATATATCCCTTATCGTAGGATCTTCTTGACTAATATGTTTCCACTCATGTGAGGCCCACAAACCCCTGCATGTATCTCTTTCATCAGCTCTCGACCTTCCTCGCTGTTGACACATAGCTTGTTGACCCCATAATACCCTCATTTGTATAGTCTTCCCCCGAAAATCACAAACTGTGTAGATAATCTTCGTATTGACCTTTTATCCTTTTTGCTAGCAAACTTTGGATATTCTCCTTTCTCCACGAAGTTTTAAATGTTAAAATACCACGGAAGTTTGTCAGTGCTTTCCTCAATTACGATTGTCATCTCGCATGCTGATTTTTTCTTTTGCTCGATTGTCAAAGGCCTCATTCTGACCCTGGGTGGTATGCCAATCATTGATGCCAGAGTAGCTAGTGTATCGACAAATTTGTTCTACAATCTCGGTACATGAGTGAAAACCATTGATTCAAAGCATAGTATCAATTTTTCTAGCTCTTGATGGTAGAGAATCAATGTTAAGTCCTTAACTTTCCATTCTCCTCTTGCCTACGAGACCACCAATGTCGAGTCTCCGATGACTTCCAACTTCTTTATCCTTAGTTCTAAGGCTACCTCCAATCTAGCTAAGCATGCTTTGTACTCAGCTTGATTGTTAGAGACTTCGAAATTGAGTTTCAGAGAAAAAGAAACGTGCGATTCGTTAGGAGTGATAAGGAGAACTCCTATTTCATAACCATACTGGTTGGATGCACCATCAAAATATAGAGTTCACTTATCATCCCCAACTCCCATCAGTTGTTCATTAAGGAATTAAAATTCTGCATCTTCGTCTCCCTCTTATGGTTAGTCTGCTAGAAACTCTACTACTGCTCTACCTTTGACTAATTTTCGGGTGACATACTTAAGATCAAGTGCCGATAGCAATAGTAGCCAATGGGCCAGCCTTCCTATTAATGCCGGCTTCTCAAATAAGTATTTCAATGGGTCTATCCGAGAAATTATGTTCACTGTGAAAGACAACATTTTTGGGAAGCTCAAACCAAAGCCCAACATGTCTTTTCCAGTGGTGTGTAATGTATCTCTGACCCCATCATCTTTTTTGCTCAAATAGTAAACCACCTTTTTTATTCCAGTTTCTCTTTCTTGTGCCAGCATGCATCCTATTGCTACATCGGTTACTAAGAAATAGAGGACCAGTGGCCTATCAGGTTTAGGAGGAGCTAGAGCAGGTGATTTTTGTAAGTACTGACGTACAGCTTCAAAGGCATCTTGACATTTCTGATCTCATTCAAATTTGACCTCCTTCTTCAGCAGACGGAAGAGCGGCTCACAGGTAGTTATCAGTTTTGCGATAAACCGACTGATGAATTGTATCTTACCCAGAAAGTCCTTGACTTCTTACTCGGTATTTGGAGGAGGCATTTCCAAGATTGCCTTAATCTTAAAAGGGTCAACTTCAATGCCTCGTTGAGTAATCATGAACCCAAGCATCTTGCCAGTAGTGACTCCAATGGCACACTTTTGTGGGTTGAGCTGCATCTTGTATTTCCAAATCCTTTCAAAGAACTTATGTAGTGCTACAATGTGGCCACCTCGATTCTTGGACTTTTAATCATATCATCCATGTATACCTCGACCTCTTTATGTATCATGTCATGCAGCAAAGTAGTGGCGGCTCTCTGATAGATTGCCCCTGCATTCTTTAAACCAAACGACATCATACGATAACAATAAGTGCCCTAGGGTGTAGTAAACATCGTCTTTTCTCTGTCCTCGGGGTTCATCAGAATCTGGTTATACTCAGAGAAACCATCCATGAATGACAATAAGGCATACCCTGCTGTACTATCTATCAAGACGTCAATGTGCAACAATGAAAAGTCATCATTTGGGCTGGCCTTGTTAAGATCTCGAAAATCTACGCAGACCTAAATGCATCTGTCTTTCTTTAGAACTGGAACAATATTAGCCACCCACTTCGAATACTCAATTACCCTCAGAAATCCAGCGTTGATCTACTTGGTAACTTCTGCTTTGATCTTCAGAGCCTATTCTGGCCAAATCTATCTCAACTTCTGTTTGACCGATTTGGCATCACAGTATAGAGGGATATAATGTTTGACAATGTCAGGATCAATGCCAGGCATATCCTCGTAAGACCGTGCGAATACATCTTTGAATTTTTTTAACAAAATTATTAACTGCTTACGTTCAATTAAGGATAAAGAAGAACCAATTTGTATAATTTGTGGATTAGTTTCATTACCCAGATTTATTAACAAAATTTATTCAATTATTAGTTGAGCGCACATTTCTTTTTCTCTTTTTATTAAAAAATTTATTTCTTCGGGAATATCCCCGTCGAATTCAAAATAATTAGAAAGCGTATGAAATAAATCAAACAAAATAGAGTAATCGAAAATCTAGTTTATTTCATTGAAGGAAGAAGGGATTACAAACTCGAAAGCACAGATAGGAGGAGATGCACAGACAGGCATGCTCTCGACTACAAACTCCGACTCAAACTTGGAACATGTAACATGCAAATAGCAGGACTCCATGGACTAGTTCTTCACATCCTTTGTAGACACATCCATAATGAGTTTGGTGTAATCTGTCGGTGCATTGAAACCCTTCATTAAGCAGTCCTGACCAGTTATATTTATATGAGTCATCTTTTTGCTGAATAATACTCCCATGTCAATGCCATCTAGCATGTCCGCCCAATCTTCCTTTTGAATCTACTTTTCTTCTTCTTCCTCTTTCACAGCTTCCTCTTCTTTCGGATTAGATAATTGATGGCCAAAGATGATTTCCAACCCTAGTAGCTTCTGGTTAGTTTCTTCATTAATCTATAGCTCCGGGAAGCCATAGTATGAGAAATCTTCTCCTTCCTTAACAAAGTAGCCGTTGAGCGTTCCTGAGTATTCAGCCTTCCATCCCCCTTTAGGCCCTTCCAAATCTTATTTCGTTGGCTTGTACTCAAGACCGAAATGTCGCGAAGCTGGCGATACCTGAACAGGTTTTGGAATACCTTGTTGTTTGCGACCCAAACCCATTCCTGAAAAGTAAGACATTCGCCTCATCGTTGTAACCCCTCGCGGGTTGATGTAGTTCTCCTCTTCCTTCAATAGCATCTGCATAGCCTGAGCTTCATTGAATTGGAACCCACTCAATGACACATCCCCTTCTCCATGCTGAACCTCCAAGAAGGTGGGGCCCTCTCCTCTTGGAGGTTGAATACTATCCTCTCTATGGATGGTCAGCACTGCCCCATTCTTAATCAGTTTCAGCTTCTGGTGAAGTGTAGAGGGAACAGCTTATACCTCAGGGTTGTGGAGCCAAGACCACCCCAATAACAAATTCAAGGAGGTTAGGACATCCAGCACATGAAACTCCACTAAGGTTTTCAGAGGCGCAACTGACCCGACGAATGATACCAGCCCCAGCACATCCCTCCTTGTATTATCATAAGCTTGAACTCCTTGATTACAGGGTGTGAAATGGTCTAATTTCATTCCCAGGAAGACTACAGTTATGAGTAGGCCAACATTCAGTGCTGAACCATTATCGATGAGCGTTACTGGAACCCACTTCTCGAAACACTTGACGGTGATGTGCAATAGCTTATTGTGATTTCTCCCTTCTAATGGTAAATCTTTCTTAGAGAAAGAAATTACTTTAGGCTCTGTAGCTGGCAGTATTAACCTAATCAAGTGTTCAGGAGTCGCGTCTATTGATACATTGGCCTTATTTAGAACCTTCAACACGGCTTGCCGGTGCTGGTGTGAAGCCATTAGCAAACCTCATATGCTATTGTTGGCCTGCGTCTTTTTCAGTTGCTTCAGTACAATGCCATCCTCTTCTTCTTGCTCTTTCTCCTTTCCCTTCCCTCTTACTTGTCCCTTTTCTAATTGGGCGGGCTTGAAATGTCGCCCACTCCTAATTTGATGTTCTACGCCTTCCTCGAGATCCCGTAGTCCTGACATTTCATTTTTAGTCTGCCTTACCTCGTCCATGCACGGAGGGTTTTCAAATACCTATAGACCATTTAAGCCACTAATTACTGCTCTTCCTCTTCTTTCTTCCTCATCCTCTATGGCTCATGTGTTGTCGACCTCTTTTCAGATGTCTTCTTCGATATATTTTATTTGCTATTCTCGGGCAGCCCAAAAGTTAGTCCATTCAGCCCCGTCTGATTTCAGCACAACCCTTACTAACAAGTAGAATTGCATATTATCAACATATACGTCCTCTTCAAAATGTTGAGGAAGGATAATGCCATTGAGCACATGGCCAAACCCATACAGCCTTGCCGGGTAGTCCAATGGCCAGTCATCCTCCTCATCACGTTTCTCCTCTTCTTAATGGTTAGCTTGGATCACCATTTGATTCCCCTCTCAAGCATCATCGTTACATTCCTCTATCATATCCCACCCATTTCTAGCCATAATTAATGAATAAGCTATTTAATTTTCAATAGTTGAAACACACGGGCGTAGCAGATGCACTGAACAGATGAACTGGCTAGGATTTTTTGATTACCCGAGAGACATACAATTTACCCCAGCATACTTCGCATGATTTGATAGAGGATTGGTTATGACGTTTGGCTTTGGAACAGCAGATGGCGGTGAGATGACTTTGTTGTCAATGAGATCTTGAATCTCATGACGCAACCTCATACACTTATTAGTCAAATGCCCATGACCCTGGTGGTAAGCGCAGTACTAAGAAGCATTGTACCGCATAGGTAGGGGATCAGATACAGGCATGGGGTCCAACAGCTTAATAAGCCCCTTTTTGATAAGTCAATTGAGAGCTGTGGATAATGAAATGTTAAGGGGAGTGAAGACTCTCCTTGGCCTTTGTTGTGACTGTTGGTTGTTGTTAGAATGCTGATTGTTGCTTGAAGGTTGGACGGAAGAAGAAGGGTTCAAAAGGCTAACCTCGTTCGAGCGAGAAATGAGGTTGGTAGAAGCAGACTGGTTCTGATTGTTAGCAGGAAAGGTCCTTCTCAATTTTTGTCTGGGCTCAGCTTTCTCAATGTCTCCAGATTAAATCGCATCTTCAATCTGCACCCCGACATCAAATAGCTGCTTAAAAGTAGAGAGCGGCTGTATGATAAGATAACATTTCAGAGGGGATTGCAAAATTTTCACCACGATTCTCACTTGTTCCTTCTCAGTAGGATAATTTGTCATCTTGGCCACTTTCCCTCTCCACCAGGTCAAAAAATCAACAAATAATTCTCGATTGTCCTGACGAGTCGTCTTCAGTTCCCGAGTTGTTGTGTCTAGCTGGACTTTGTAACTACATTGGATGATGAAGGCCATGGCTATATCTTTCCAGGTTTGGGTCTTAGAAACCTTTAGGGAGAGAAACCACCTCTAAGCCGCTCCTGAAAGAGAGCGGTTGAAAAGTTATGCTTTTAGCTTATCGTTGATCCCCATGGGGGAGAGGGTACCGACATACATTCTCAAGTGAATTCGAGGATCATCAGTTCCATCAAACTTCTCCCTCTCAGGCATTTTGAATTTTTTCAGAAGCTTAGCGTCTGGGAACAAAGTCTCCCTACGTCCAGCATATATTCTTCCACTCCTTTTGCCTTCCTCAAGACTTTCTCCATACAATTAATTTTCTTTGCCAGCATGAACTCCCTGAAATGAGCAGTATTTTCCTCTTCTATCACAATTGGGCGGGGAACCCGAGGTGGCACAGCAACTTACGATGCGTCTTATCCTTGGTTATCATTCCAAAAATTTTCACCGTTCTCGTTCGTATCCTCTGGTTGTCCATTTACGCCGGGCAGACGAGCCTGAATTGCTTAGACTACGCTTAGCACTGATTTTGAGCCTAGGTTTATTGCTCCACAGCCCTTTGTATATCCGTGATTGCCCTCATTAGGGTTATCAGATTAACTTCATCCTCTGCCATTTTAGACGATTGAGCTAGCTATTTAGGTATCCTGTAGAGTCTACCTGTCACTGATTTAGCCTAGACACGCGTTAACTATAATCTTCTCAGCTCAATGATCTAAACCTGAAGAAAACTTAGATCCCAAAAGCAGAATAACCAGCATCAAATACTTTCTCTGAAAACAACTCTGACAATAGGTAACAAACATTCCAGATACGCAAAATAACAAACCATAAGCAGATAATTACTAAAAATGAAGCAATACCCCTGTCGGGCTCATACTAGCAGCATAACAACTGGACATCTGAAAACCAGGATGATGATTAACAGGAAGATCAACCAAATTTTAGAGGGAAGGTTTATCTGAAGAAACT
The DNA here is from genome assembly GCA_034768845.1 of Heliamphora exappendiculata. Lineage (NCBI taxonomy): Eukaryota > Viridiplantae > Streptophyta > Magnoliopsida > Ericales > Sarraceniaceae > Heliamphora > Heliamphora exappendiculata. Next base: position 13,144 of record JAOTRH010230980.1, read on the forward strand.
AAACGAAGATACGGGCAGCATTTCTGCAAGAAAATAGAGCTAGGCCAAAGGGACCAGTTTGATCTAGGATTCTAAGGGAAAACGAGAAGCGCTCTGGTCGAAAAACAAGACGAGCTCACATGGGTCAAAGAAAGCAAGCCTAAACAGAAACGGGGGATAAAACCAACAAGCCGAGAAGAACTAAGAAGAGAGAGAAACTATCTTAGAGGCTTCAAAAGACAACACGAGCATGATCCCGAGAAGAAAACTACGGCACGAAAACCCAAACAAGGCGAAGAACAAAACCTGGATAAAAACTTGAAGGAAAAAAAACTAACCTAAATAACAAGGGATAACATAAAACTCAAGCCAAACTCGAAAAAGGAACTAGTCTAAGCTGAACAAGTAATCCTAACAAACGCAAATAAAATATACAATTAACAAAACATGTAATCCTATTGGGTTAGTAGTACCTAATTAAGGGTTCTAAACTATTATATGCAAAATGGCCGGTCTTGGGTCAATAATCAGGGTATCTTCTGAATAGAGCCTAATATATACCTCCTATGCTTAGTGTGGTGCAGGATATGGTCAAATGGTATGTTCGAACTCTTTTATTGTACCTATGAGAGCATGTAGTCAGTAAGGCTTCCCCGCCTTCCCAACAATCCCCGAAAGGATAAACGATTGGGGCATCGAGTCGACCAGGCAGGAGAGTTAAGAACAATGCACATGCATGCGAGAATGTAAATAAGAAATACATATTAAGAACCAATAATGTTTTCAAGTCTATCCCTTTTACTTGCTTTTGTAAACTAGTCCTCAGCAGAGTCGCCATAAAATACTGTGGCGCGGGATTTTGGGGTGTTTGTTGTTAAAAAATAAGGGATTTCAAAAAATATTTAAAAAATATTTTAACACCTTAAAAGCCAAATTTTGAAAATCTATTTTTGTTAAAAATATAGTTGCCACTTGATTTTTGAAAAAAATTAAGAAAAACGAAAATGAGCAACTGATCTTTAAAACGTTAACCAGAGAAAAAGGGTTCAGGGGTTAAGGTACGAATCAAGGAAGGTATTAGGCACCCCGTTCGCCCAACTATAAGGTTGGTCTTTACTAATCATCATTGGTTCTTAATAAGATTTTTCAAATGCATGCAAATATAAAAAATAAAAGCAAAGAATGAACATTCAAAATTAATAAAGAAAATACATAGCATATGTATATAGAATGCTAAATCAAAACAAATAAGAAAGGAAAAATCGTAGGTTCTACGACATGCAATTTCTAACTAAAGGTTAGATTATGTAAACCCGCATAGTATGAATCAAATAAAGCAAAAACTACAATATACTAAAAGTCATTAAAGACAAATAAATTGCTAACTATGCTAAACATGATTTTGAAATAAGGTGAATAGACACTTTAAAACTAACATATAAAATAAACATATTATTGATTTGAAACTAACATGATTAATTACTGTAGAAGAGAAATATAAAGATAAAAATACAAAGAGTACAAAAACTATTATGTTAAAAGATTCAAAATGAAGAAAACATTTAAACTAACAACAAGAATTATATGTTTTTATTTTTTATTTTATCCATGCAAAAGATTTGATAAAGAGAAAAGAAAACAAAAAAAATCTACAAAAGAAGATTTAACCAAATATAAAGGTTTTAAGAGAAAATGTTATTAAACCAATTCAAAAAGAGATCTAACTATTTATCATGGATTTTGTGTGTTTTATATGAAAACTAAACAAATAAAAGAAAATTAGAAATAAAAATTATAAAAGGAGAGACAATGCTAGTATTAGTGGGTGTTGAACAAAAGAAAAGAAAAATGAATACTATAAAAGAGAAAATTAAACTAACATTCAAAATAAGAAAATTAGACTAACATAAAAAGATTTAATGCATAAAAAAAAAATAAAGGAAATATTATTAAAGGATTTAAACTAACTACAATGTATTCAAAACAAAAATTAAGCAATTACTTAATTAGCAAATATGGATGTAGTATTGACAACTATATCCACATAAATATAAGTGCATAAATTATGACATTAACATCAAAAACTATAATTGCCAAATCTGTTAGCACTATATTAATGATTTAATGAAAAGTGACAATTTACTACATGTGAAGTCGGAATAACATAACAACTAAGAAATTAATGAAAATAACCCAAATTACGTGAAGCAAATTAAATGGTAAACAAGATTAACAATATAAATGAAAGAAACATGTGAATTGAAATTGAACTTAACCCGATTGCTCCAAAAGAGAGGGAATGGAGATAGAAAGATCGGGGATCCAAATAGAATATCTGGATCTATAGTGAATTCTCGAGTCGGGGAATGATAATCAACAGTTCAATCCTCAAGTGATGGTCCAATACAAGTTAGGGTTTCAGTATCGATGTCAGAGGTTCAGCTCTCAATACTTCGGCAGGGTTTCGGCGTCGGGGCTCGGACTCACTCGATGCTTCGACAGAGTTTCTCTCTTTAAAATTCTGTGTGAAAACATACCAAGGGGTATGGTATTTATAGAAATTTTCAATTAATGAGATGCTGACACGTTTTAGGACACGTCAGGCCATTTGGAGTTGGCGGTTGCCAGTATGGATATGGCAGTCGCCACAAAAAGTGCAGCATTCAAGAGATTCTATTAGCAGTCGCCACAATGAAGTTGGCGACCCCATAATCTAATGGTGGCGGTCGCTATCTTGGGCTAGGATTTTCAAGAGGTTCTAATGGCGGTAATCACATTCAATATGGCAACCCCAAGGTTCCAACATGGCGGTTTAATGTTTTGGAGTTGGCAGCTCAAGGTGTTTTCATTGGTTGGAAGGTTTTGATCATTGGGTTCAAATACCGAGCTTGGATAATTTTTAAGGATTGTACTGAAGTACCATTCCAATTATTTTCATCATCGAATTCATCTGGATCAACCTAAGACTAGGCGGGGTCAAATTGGGATGTCTACACGGGGAAGACTTATGACTGACAATTCGATACTCCTCCAAAAGATCTAAAACTTCTCCTTGGAAATGAGAACCATTATTAAAAATTATCTCATGCGGAACCCCATATCGATAGATTTGATTCTCCTTGATGAACTTGACTACTTGGGAGGCTTTTAGGACAGAGTAAGAGGCAGCTTCGAATCACTTTGTGAAGTAATCAATTGCTACAAAAATAAACTCATGTCCATTCGATGCCTTGGGTGTGATCTTTCCAATCACATCAACTCCCCAAACGAAAAATTGCCACGGCGATGTCATATTGTAAAGATGAGATGGTGGCACATGCATGAGGTTTGTGTGAACTTGACATTTTTGGCATCTTCGAACAAACTGGTGATAGTCTGTTTCCATCGTCATCTAAAAGTATCAGTGGCACAGAATGTTCTTGGCTAGTATTAATCGATTCATGTGAGGTTCGCAAACCCCTCTATGAACTTCCCTCATCAACTCGTGTCCTTCCTCCGTGTTAACGCAAAGTTTATTAATTCCCATATATCCTCTCTTGCAAAGTTTTCCTCCACAGATCACAAACCGTGTAGCAAGTCTCTTGATAGCTATTTGGTCCTTCTTATTGGCTTGACTAGGATACTCTCCATTCTCAATAAAATTCCAAATGTCGTGGTATCAGGGCAATCCATCATTGACTTCATTGGTAGCGACGATATTACTGATTGCGGGTATATCTCTTTGTTGAATCTCCAAGAGTCTCATTCTTACCCTGGGCGGTATGTTTATCATTGATGCCCGAGTATCCAAGGTGTCAGCGAACTTACTCTGTAACCTCGAGATGTGGGTAAACATAACACTCTCAAAACAGGGAATCATTACTTCGAGCTCTTGGTGATATTGAATCAACCTTTCTTCTTTGACCTTCCATTCTCCTTTTGCTTAAGACACGACCAATGTCGAGTTCCTTGTAGCATCTAACTTCCTTGCCCCTAGTTCTATGACTGCTTCCAATCTGGTTAGGCATGCTTTGTACTCGACTTGATTGTTGGTAATCTCAAAACTTAGCTTATAAGCCAAAGGGATATGGGAATCATCGGGAGTGATTTAGAGTATCCCAATCTCGTACCTGTACTGGTTTAAAGCTTCGTCAAAATACAGGGTCCACCAATTCTTCTCAATCTTCAACACTTATTCATCGAGAAACTCAGACTAAGATTCTTCTTTCCCTTCAATAAGATGGTTGGCCAAGAATTCTGCAACAGCTCTCTCTTTCACTGATTTCCTCGTGGCGTACTGCAAGTCGAACTCAACTAGCATCAGCAATCACCAGGCCAACTTTCCTGTCAATGCTAGCTTCTCGAAGAGGTACTTGAGCGGGTCCATTCTTAAGATTAGAAGAACTCGGTATGCCGGCACGTAATAGCATAACTTCATGGATGCCCTAACTAGCCCCCAACAAGTCTTCTCCAAAGGCATATACCGATGTTTACAATCTGTCATCTTCTTGCTTAAGTAGTAGATGACTCTTTCTACCTTAGCTTCATCTTCTTGAGCGAGCATGTACGCCATTGCTGAATCAGTCACAGATAAGCACAGTATCAAAGGATTACCAAGTTTTGGTGGCGACAGAACTGGAGGGCTTTGTAGGTACTGTCGTATGGCATCAAAAACGTCTTGACACTACTTATCCCATTGAAACTTGGTCCCCTTCTTTAAGAGTCGAAAAATATGTTCGCAGGTAGTGGTTAACTTAGCTATAAACCGACTGATGAACTGGATCTTTCCCTAAAAGCTCTTTACGTCTTTCTCAATCCTCGGGTGAGGCATCACGAGGATAACCTTGATCTTTGACGGATCAACTTCTATGCCTCGTTGCGTGATTATAAATCAAAGCATTTTCCTTGCTGTCACTCCAAAAGCACACTTCTATGGATTCAAACGCAGCCTGTACTTTCTTATCCGCTTGAAGAATTTCCTTAGTGTGATGACGTGCCCTTCTTTGGTCTTGGACTTCATGATCATGTCGTCCACATATACCTCTACTTCCTTATGTATCATGTTGTGCAGCAACATAGTTGTGGCCCTTTGGTAGGTTGCTCCCACGTTCTTCAGCCCAGACGGCATGACCCTATAACAATAGGTACCCCAAGGTGTCGTGAAGGTAGTCTTTTCTCAGTCTTCCAGTGCCATCAAAATCTGGTTGTATCTTGAAAATTCGTCCATAAAAGATAAGAGTGCATTCCTAGCGGTGTTATCTACTAACACATCTATGTGGGGGTGAGGAAAGTCATCCTTAGGACTAGCCTTGTTATGATCTCTGAAGTCGACACACACTCAGATTCTCCCATCCTTCTTTGGTACTGGGACAGTGTTAACAACCCACTTTGGGTACTCCATGACCTTAAGAAATTCGGTGTCTATTTGCTTGGTGACCACCTCCTTAATCTTGAGAGCCCAATTTGGCCGGATTCTTCTGAGCTTCTGTTTGATAAGTTTGGCATCGGGGTAGAGAAGGATTTGGTATTGCACGATATTGGGATCTATTCCAGGCATATCTTCATAGGATCACGCAAAATTATTTTTAAATTTTTTTAATAAAAAGGTTAACTGCTCACATTCCTCCGAAGAGAGCGTAGAACCAACCTGAACTAATTGTGGATCTTTTTCATTATTAAGATTTATTAAAATAGTTTCTTCCATTACAGGTTTAGCTTGCATTTCTTCTTCTTTTTTAATTAAAAATTTTAATTTTGGGGGATATCCTCCTCAAATTCAACAAAATTTTCAAAATCAACACAAAATATCTGAGGCTTAACAAATAAGAAAATTCTGATTTCATTTCATTAACTTCAACAGGAGTTACAACTTGGGATTCAAAGCAAAAGGGGCTCAGGATGCCAACATGTGCATTCCCGACAGACTCGTCGTTACAGACACAGTTTATAGACTCGATAAAAATGAACTCGACAGACTCGAAGTTCAACTCACTTGTTACATCATGCATATGAAAAGACTCAAAGGACTGACTCTTTTTCATCTCAGCATCATCCATGATAAGCATAGTGTAATCCGTAGGTGTGTTGGCATTCATCATCATCACGTCATTTTCTTCCTCATTACCTATATGTAATCGAGCTATCTCTTCATCGAAGAAAAAACCCAGATCTCCATCTTCGCAATGGACTGCCTAGTTTGTTGGTGCCTTTTCAGTGAAGCCTATATACTATATCTTTGTTTCCTCCTCACTATCAGACAGCTGGTGGTTGAAGAAGATCTCTAACCCTGGTGACTTCTGGTTAGTCTTCTCCTCAATCAAAGGCTCCAAAAATCTGTAGTAAAGGAAGTCATCTCCCTTATTGATGAAGTGTTCATTCAATGTTGGCTCGTACTCTCCCATCTTTGAATCTTCTAACTTTGGCTTGTATCCGAGTTCATATATGTAACGATTGTGGCACATGGGGATCGGCTCCAAGATTCCTTGCAGATGCTTGCCAAGTCTCATCCCTGGAAAGTAAGACATTCCTTTTATCATTTCCACGACTTTTGGATTTACATAGTTCTCTTCTTCGTTCATCAGAACTTGAACAGCCTCAGTCTCGTCAAAGTCGAACTCATTCAGAAGAAGGCCTTCTTCCCCGTGTTGAATTTCAAGGAGAGGGATGGTGACACTGAGTAGGGTTGGTGTCACTGAGCGGGGTTGGTAAGCTAGTTTCCCCTGGAATGGTAACAGTTACCCCTTCTTTTATCAGCTTAACTTACTGGTGCAGGGTCAACAGAACTGCTCTGATCGCCAGGTCATGTAGCCAAGGTCTTCCTAGCAGCAGGTTGAATGACGATGGCACGTCAAGAACATAGAATTCTACCTCACTCTCCAGCGGTCCCACTGTCACGGCAAAAGTCACTAGCCCCAGAACATCCCTTCGCGTGTTATCGTACGCTCGTACTCCTTGCGCACTCAGTTTGAAATCTTGTGTCTTCAATCCCAAATAATAAGCAATTCGTAATGGGCATACAATGAGCGCATATGCATTGTCGACCAAGACGACTGGCACCCACTTTCCCAAACACTTAACAGTCAGATGCAACAGCTTGTTATGAGACGGTCCGTCGGACGAAAAGTCTTTGTCACTGAAGGCAATTACGTTGGGCTATTTTTTCGGCACCAACATTCCAACCAACTGATCGGGGGAGACGTCGATCAGAATTTTTACATTGTTCAAAGCCTTTAACACTGCTTTTCGGTGCTTATGGGAAGCCACGAGTAATCCCCAAATGCAACCACATCTTCCTCTTCGTTGTTTTATTTTTTCCCTTGTTTCCTTGGCTCTTCTATACCCAAACTCATATGCCCCTTCTCTAACTGGGCGGGCTTGAAATATTTCCCGCTTCTCGTTAGATGCTCTACTTGTTCTTTGAGCTCCCATAGGCCTTTAAATTGATCGGTCACTTTCATTACTTCGGTTATTAGATGTCCTTCTCCCCAGAAAGCCCAAAAATCATCTACTTTCCTCTTTCCCTGCCTATCTTCTTTTCTAACTTCTCTAACTCCCTAGAGATCTTCTTCGATTCCTATCACATTTTGTGCAAACCAATGGGATTCTTCATCAATGCTGGTCTCTATCTCAAAGAGGTGAGGTACTGATATCTCGTCACAGAGATCCTCGTAGTCATACGGTGGTCGAGGGATCCAAGGTTCCTAAGAACCCCCATTATCATACGGTTTCTCCTCGATCGGATGCCATTCCGAGACATCCTCTTCTTCATCATAGTCTATATCCATGAATTCTTACTCCACTTTCTCAAGTTTCCATAAATTATTTTCTTCCTCATACAAAATCTTATTCACGTCGAGGGAGCACAGGGTTGGTCTCTCGGGAAAAGAAGTTCTCGATTTTGGCTCCTGAAAAGGAATGATATAGATAGAAGGATTGAACACAAGACCCATAATTCCTAAAAGATTCACCTAAGGCAGATTCTTCTCTTTCTCTTCCCGTTTTTCCTTCTTCTCAATTTTTTTACTGACTGGCTTCTTCTCTTCTTGTCTATTCTCACTATTGTCAATTCTCTTTCCCTTTGATGATTCTCCTATTTCTAATATCTCCTTCTTCGTCTCTTCAACTCTTGAACTCAACTCGGCTTCTCTATTCCAGGCTACCTCTCCATACCATACTGCATCATTACTCATAACGGTTGGAATATGCCACTTGATATCTATCCCGACTTCTTTTAGGTCATCCAATACTTCAAGATGTGCCCAGCCTTTCCACAGATGCCTAATCTCTTCTTCCTCTTCACTATCACTATCGGGGGAAGAAAGACCTTCCTCATGATTGACAAAGATCGGGAAGTCACCAAAATTATCATCTATCAATTCCTCGATAAAGTCATTGATCAACAACACATCTCGACCAGATAGAAAATTTGTAACAGGCTTTGGTTCTGTCACGGAGACTATGAACTTCGTGGGATCAAACCTTCTGCCCCTCTTTCAACAACATTTACATTATGCTGAGCTGTGTGATTTGGCAAGGGATTTGCAATCACATTCAACTTTTGAGTGGCAGTAGGTGGGAGAATCACCTTGTTGTCTATCAGATCTTGGATTTCATGCTAACGCCTCTTACAATTGTTGGTTAAATGACTATGCCCCGGATGGAAGGCACAGTACTGGGTTTGGTTGTATCGGGGTGGCAAAGGATTCAGTGGTGAGGTCGGTTCTAAGGGTTTCAAGAGGTCCCTCTCAATTAGAGGCTTAAAATGGAAGTCAATGGAACGGTAAGTTGGGTGAAGGTTTTATTCTGGTTTTGGGGTTTGTTTTGGATAATTGGCTAAGCGATTGGTTTAGACTGGCTTAAATTCTAGTTAAGTAGGTTCATTTCATAACTTCGGTTCATAGAATTGGTGGCATTGCTCGGGTTGTTGGCATAAGGATTCCTCATCATTCTTTGGCTTGACTCTCCTTTCTCGATATCCCTAGACTGTAAGGCATGCTCTATCTATATCCTAGCATCAATGACCTACTCAAACGTCATCAAGGGTTGTGTAATCAGATACTTTTAGAATTGTGGCTGCAGATTCTTCACCACCATCCTTGCTCTTTTTCAGTGAGCCTGCTCATCATTTTAGCTGCCTTGGCTATCTAACAGGTCAAAAACTTGACAAAAGACTTCTTGGCCTCCCTCCTAGTAGTCTTGAGTTCCTGAGTAGTGTTATTAAATTGGATATTATAATTGTATCGGTTGACAAATACAATAGCAATATCCTCCCAGGTTCTCATTTTCATAGCGTCTAATGATAAAACCACTTTTGGCAGCTCCTGACAAAGACAGTTGGAAAAGTTAGGCCTTTAACTGATCACTGATCCCCATCGGTGACAAGGTCCCTACATACATCCTCAAATGAATTCTCGGGTCTTTGGTCTTGTCAAAATTTTCCATATTGGGTATTTTGAACTTCTCGGGGAGTTTAACATTAGGAAACAAATAGAGTCCCTCCACATCCAACATGTAATCTTCAGCCCCTCGGGCTTTTTTCATGATCTTCTCTAATTTATCGACCTTATCAGACAAGATTGACTCTTTGGTGGCTAGGCTTTTTGGGATTCTTGGTCGTACAGGTGGCACAGTTGCCGATTGGGCTCTATCGGGTCCCATGTTATCATCCCAAATGTTGTCTCCTACTCCATCCTCCTGGTCATTCGGGAGAATTGCATTGGCACTGGGTTTGGACCCTGGCCTAATTGGTCACAGCAGTATTAACCCCTTTAATTATTCGTTGTAATTCTAGAATTTCCCTCATCGTGTTGGCCATGGTTAAATCTGGATCTGCCATCGGTAATCTCAACTATTATACATGTCTGAGTCTTCCAATAGGAGATTAGGCCTAAGTGCGTATAAGTTCTTCTCGGTACGAAGCTATATTCCCAGGTCTCTAAGCTGAAAGGACTAGTATAAATTAGAGAACTCGTCAGTGTGAGTTTAAACTCGAAACAACTCGTGTTCGGCAACAGGATGGAAAAACAAAAACTAATCTTAAATGGGATGATAACTACATAAACATAAACATCTATAAAAAGAAAATCACATAATCCAATAAGTTTTATTGATCCTAAAAGAAGGGGTTTAAGAAGCTATATGTAACAAGAGAAGGCTGGTAGGTCTGCACTCAGTGTACCTTTTGAATAGAGTCAAGAATATACCTCCCATGCTAGGTAATGGTGTAAGGTATGGTCAAGCGGTACACAATAAACTTTTTTGCCACATCTATGGGAGCATGTGGCTAGAAAGCTTGCTGTCTTCCCTGACATAGCCCCAAGATAGTAAACTAAATAAGGTATCGATTTGGCAGAGCGGGGGTTTGAGAATCAAGCACACAAATATGCACAATGTAAATGCAAATACCAATAAAATTTTTACAACAATGACCATTAACATTTCAAGTTAAGCCCTCTTATGATTATTTTTTGAAAAACCAGTCCTCAGTAGAGTCGCCAAAAAATATGTGGGCATTTTCCCTGGTTGCGTTCGAGAAAAACAAAATGGTTGTGTCGGATACCCATTGTTTTTAGAAAAATGCTCTTTTATTTTTAAAATAGAAAGTCTAAGATATCCGAGCACGTTTTAAGAAAACATGGAGTCACCACTTGGTTTTTAAGAAAAATCTAGAAAAACAAAAAGAAGGCCACGGGTCCTTTTTAAATATAATCAGAGAAAAAGATAGTTCGGGGGCTAAGGTACGAAAAGGGAAGGTGTTAGGCACCCTTTTTGCTCAACCGCAAGGTTGGCCTCTACTTTGTCAATGTAGGTTTTTGTTTTAAAATTTTCAAAGATAACATATACAGAATAGGAGGTTAAAGAGAGTCCATACAAAAGCAAACAAGAAAGAAAAATTTTAATTACAATCCTAGGGGTCATGCAACTTGGTTATCATTTCTAAACATGTCACATGTATTGTTTGAGTAAAGCAAAGCAAAAAACATGCAATGAAAGCTCAAATAGAACAAGAAAGGCTTAAAGGTCATACGATAAAGGGTAGGTCTCTAGCATGCTATTTACAGGTTGTACAGAAGAAATACGGGTGATTCAAACACTAATTTAAGCTACTCGATATACAACAAAACTCACGACTATAGCAAATAATGTTGCGGCCGTGACAACGAATGTCAGAAAACACGTGGCCGTGATGTAATACATGGTAGCCGCGAGAAAAGGAGATGCAAAACGTCACGACTGTGAAAAAAAAAGTTGTGGCCAGGGTATTTTGAGGTTAAAAGGGGTGTTAAACATGCAAGGTCCAAAAGGACTCAAATAGATAGAACACACAGAACAGAGGCCATAACCCACTTTATCAAGGCTGGATCTACTATTCATTACTCGAACAGCAACATACGTCTTAAGACAGAATGCATAAAACATTAAAAATAGATAACAGAAGGCTTTAAACATAGTTTTCATGCTACTGGTCTCACAAAAAGCTCACGGTTGTTGCAATAGGATATTATGGCCATGATAAACATAAGAAGAAAGGTAACACCTAAAAGTAAATAAGTAGCAGCCATAAAAATAGGGTCAAAATAACTCATGGCCGTGACAACCATGGGTCGCGTCCGTCAGGTTTATGAAATCACATTAACATTTTTGTGTGTCCAGTGTGCCAGTGAATACAAAAATATATTGAGATATATTATTCTACGTATTACAGAAAGTTATAGACATACTATTTTTCATCGAAAACTTATATGAACATGCTTGATAAAAATGGATAAAATGAAAGAAATAATGAATGGAAACCTTAGCCGTGTCACCCTTAGGAGAGAGAAGATGAGGGTTTAAAGAAACATCACGATTTTCTTAAGGTACCCTAGTGTAGACAATTACCTCGAATGTCCTCTCGGAGATAGAAGACGAGAATCGCCAAATAATTCATGCTCCAAGGCCTCACCAATGCAAGCAAAGTCATGAACGAGGTCCGGGAGTATCGGGAATATGACTATCGGGTTTATCGGAATATCAGAATATCGGATGGGAAACAAATTCGATAGAGTATCGGTATCCAAGTATTTCTCCCCTTGATTTATGTGGAAATGGGCCCCTATTTATTGGCAAGGAGGCAACACAGACATGTTCTGGAATGCTACCACCGGTCCCAAAAGGTGTAAAACTCGCTGCCGCAACCTTTAGTTATATGAATAGTGCCGACCGCATCCTTCACTTATACGAGTAGTGCAGGCCGTGACCTTTATGGCACAAACAGTGACAGCCAAGGTCATGGCTAGATTTAGGTTTTCAAAAAGGTGGCGACCGTGACAAATGGAAGTCGCGGCTTGTTATAGGATCACAAAAAAGTAGCCGCTGTGAGAGTAAGGACACGGCCTGTAGTAGGGTTATGAAAAAGGTAGCTTCCGTGAGAATAAAGATGTTGCGGCCTGAAGGTTTTTGTTGGTTTCTTGGGTTTTGAACCAAATTCCTGACTTTTCTTGCTTGGGAGTATCCTTGAGCACAATTCCCATGTTTTCATAGTTGGGGATCATTTGAAACGGGTGCCTAAGATTCGGCTTGGCCAAATTAGGGTGTCTACAACCTTAATGGCTAAGATCGAGGCCCGTGCTACTGGTGATAATGAGCCCTTACCCTAAAGAAGCCTTGGCTTCTAACCAAGGGGAAAGGGGTCCATGCTCTCTCCCTACGGGACTCATCCTCATCCTCTTAAAAGGGTGTAGTTGACTTGGATTCTTCAGTCGGCCATGATGATCACGCTGGACGACCAGATGACGTGTCATCTAAATTGCCTCCGATTTTGGCTGTCCCAATTTTTGTCCTTCCTTCTCCTGCCCCTCTACCAGTGGACAAACTGAACAGTTTTGACGCTGCTCGAGCTAAGATGCAACAGTTTATTACTGAGATTGTTGAAGCACTTACCCCCATCGCCATTAGCTCGATTGCTAAAGGTCTGCTCATGGATCTCACCCGGGTTAGTTAGTGTTTTTTGGTATATCTGCGTATATTTGCCACTATTGGCTAGTGTCTTATTTTCCTTCCTCTTCGCAGGTTTGTGTATGTTTTATTCATCTCTCTTTGCACTGTCATCAGTGTAAGATGAGCCTGTGGGTTGGTCTCGCTCAGGTGATCGTGCTAAAAGAGGAGAAGAGAAAACATTCTGAGGAGATTGAGCAACTGAAGAAGGAGCTTGAAGAGAAGGATGATCAACTGAAGAAGGCTGAGGAGAAATCGTCCTTGGTGAGAAGAGGGCTACCGACTTGGAGGCTCAGGTTGCCGTTGCAAGGAGACCAGAGGAGGCTTCCAAGGCCAGAGTGCTTGAATTGACAACCCAGCTTGGTGCAACTAAAGGTGCAGCTACTGAGAAGTTTAAGGTCTTTAATGAGTAAGCAGTAGAGCATGCTGAGTACTACATCTATGGTTTTGAGAGAATGAAGGGTCAAGCTTCCAAGGCGTTCCTCGATTTAGACTTCTCCAAATTTCTCCCTGAGGACGAAGACACAAGCTGAAGGACTTTACTTTTTTTTAATGAAGTTGATTTTCTCCTCTCTTTAATTTTGAAATAGTATTTTTAGAAGCTATCTAGTAGGTCATGTTTGGCAATTTATTGGGAATATTTTTGTTTTGATATCTTGACATCTATGGTTAAGCCATTTTTAGCAATATTACTCTTCTTCTTTTGTATCGTTTGACGCGTGGATTTGTTGTGACTGATTAAGCAACTTGATCCAATGCTAAGGATACTGTATATAGGCATTACTTTTGGTAAAAATTTGACAAGATGCCATTTTTAATTACTTAGCCGCCACGTAAAAATTTAGCCTCTAGCAACTCTTGCCGACCGAGTTATTAGAACATAATTATTCTAGCGAGCAACCTTCATAAAAAGTTTTGGCCTAGTTCTTGGTGGCTTCGATCCATTAAGGGTGATCGAGCTGCAAAGTAACTGAGCTGTCAAGTAACTTAGCTTAGTAAATGGTTAAGGCGTTGATTAGGCTCTTAGTAGCCTAGACCTTCTTGAGCTGTCAAGAAGCTCAAAAAATGGTTAAGGCCTTGGTTAGGCTCTTGATAGCCTAGACCTTCTTGGTCTAATTGAGCTGTCAAGCAGCTCAAAAAATGGTTAAGGCCTTGGTTAGGCACTTAGTATCCTAAACCTTTTTAGGCCCACCAAGCTATCAAGCAGCTTGAAAAATGGTCAAGGCCTTGGTCAGGCTCTTGGCAGCCTATACCTTCTTATGCCGACCGAGCTGTCAAGAAGCTCAAAAAATGGTTGAGGCCTTGATCAGGCTCTTGGTAGCCTAAACCTTCTTGGGCCGATCAAGCGGTTAAGCAGCTGGGAATTTTTTAGTTTTCATAGTCGGTATAAGAAATTTCATCTTTATTAATAATTGGCATGGATACATTACTGATAATACTTCCTCAAGTGCTTCGCATTCCACGGGTGTGGCAGTACCTTGCCAGCCAAATCTTTGATCCGATATACTCCTGCTCGGATCCTCTGCTCTATTTGGTAGGGCCCCTCCCAATTTGGTCCCAGCTTTTCTTGTCGAGAATCCTTGGTAGATTGGGTTACTTTTCTCAATACCAAGTCTCCCTTGCTAAATTATCTCCCCTTAACTCCCTTGTCGTATTGCTTCTTCATTCTATGTTGGTACGTAGCCACTCGGATGGCTGCTTGCTCTCGCACTTCCTCTAGGGTGTCAAGGTTTTCTCGGAGACCCTCTTCGTTATTCTTATCTTCAAATCGGGTTACTCAATCGTTGGGTAGCCCAATCTTAACAGGTATAACCACTTCAGTTCCGAAGGTCAGCATGAATGGTGTTTTCCCTGTGGCTGTTTGTGTGGTCATTCGGTGTACCCACAGGATGCTCGGTAACTCTTCTGCCCATAGTCCCTTTGCAATCTCGAGTCTTGTCTTAATCATCTTGACGAGCGTCCAATTTGTACCTTAACCTACCCGTTAGCTTGAGGGTGAGCCAAAGTGGTGTAATACATCCTGATGCTCAGTTGCTCACAAAATTCTCTATACTTTTTATTGTCAAACTTCCTACTGTTGTCGCTTATGATGACTTTTGGTATTCAAAAACTGCACACGATTGACTTCCAAACAAAACTCACCGTATTGGCCTCTATTATCTTGGCCAACGGCTTGACCTCTACCCATTTAGTGAAGTAGTCGATAGCAACTATAGCGAACTTGGTCTGCCCTTTCCCGAGTGGAAATGGGCCGACCAGGTCTATCCCTCATTGTGCTAATGGCTAGAGGGAGGTGATTACTATCATTTCGGTGGGAGGCTTTCTTGGTACATTTGCAAACCTTCGGCACTTATCACAATTTTTCACCAGGGCGAAGGCATCCCATGTTATGGTCGGCTAATAATATCCTGCCCGTAGGGCTTTGTGCACTAGGGCTCATCCCCCTGCGTGGTTGCCTCATATCCCTTCATAGATCTCCCTCTTGACATAGTCTGCTTCTTTTTCAGTCAGGCATCTGAGGTACAACAGCGACAAGCCTCGTTTGTAAAGCTGACCATCCATGTCATGCCCCCGACTCCGAGGTACGTGATTCCCACATGGTATTCCAACTTTATAGAATAATAGATGAAACTCCTTTTAAAAGAAAACCACTTGGATTAATTTATTATAAAAGAAGTTTCTTTCTAAGCAGACAAAAAAAAAAATTCTAAGTGTAAATCGTAAAAATTTCTGCAGAGTTTCTCCTATTTTTTGGGATTTTCCAAATTACTAGTATATCTGTATTATTTAAAAGACAATAAATATTCAGGCTCTGCCTGAATTGCAACTCACAATCACAATTTTAAACAGTTGAATATCATATTCTCTGATTCTACAGTAAACATACATTTTAATCACTTTTGAGTTCACCCAATTACTTAACATACATTTCCATCTCATCTATTTTAATCCACTTGAATAATACGACATATCTAATTCCAAAGTGTTTCTCAAAACATAATGATGTTTCCATAAAATTCATACAACCTTTGCATACATTAAGTCTACAATATGACAAAAATCACTATTTAATCTCCAAAGCTTAAGAGAAATACTCAAATGTATTTAACCAACAAACGTGAGCCAAAGCTCGTAGAAAAAGATTAACTAAAGTGTAATGCATGACTTGTGAAGTATGGTGATAAATGCAACAATATAACTATATAAAAAGTTTGTCATAACTATTTCAATCCACTTGCCCCTATATAAATATTATTTATATGTATATTTATTTATTTTATTTACCACACTTCCTTTTATTAACCCATTTATCGCATTTACCACACTTTCCTAATTTCGATTGCTTTATTTTATTTTATTATTATTATTATTATTTTCATTTATTCCATTTATTCAGATATAGAACTGATGTCAGGTGCAGCTTATAGAAATCCCTCCTTATTCTCCCAATAGGCTACACGAAATCATTGGGTAATAGATAGCTCTATAGCTGATCACGACAACCACCAATCCATTTTACGGGGGCTAACCCGAGGAACACAATACCCAGCTTGCGCAAGTTTTCAGTTTTTCACTGCGGAGCTAGTTAAGCCCAACTTAATCAAATCAATCATTCATCACTTCAATACCCATGTTCTCATTCACTGTCCATGTTTATCATTTTATTCATTTTCAATTTGGTGCCATGAGATCACATTTATTGTTCCATATGTAGAGATTTACTCCCAAGTTATCAATTAAATTCCAATTTGGGTCAACAATCATTAGGTTCTAATCAAGCACTTAATGATTTAATTATGGTTACATTTCTCATGAGTTAGGAACCAAATTCCCAATATGTGAATAGAATTAAACTCTATACTCGGAATATTACTAATAATATTAACAATAGTAGTAGTAGTAGTAGTAGTAGTAATAATAATAATAATAATAATAATAATAATAATAATAAATCAACTTTCAAGAATTAGATCACTAATTTATCATGCTAGAAGATCTCAAATTTTAATTATTTATTTGATATCCAAATTCAACTATAAAATTTAGAAGTCCACATTCTCTTTACATAACATTCAAAAGTACCTTTTTATTCTTCATGTTTCAATCACACTTAGTTTTCTTTAAAATTTTGCTCATGTTCTTAAAAATCATATCTCAAAACAAGCACCCATATTTCCATGAAACCAACCCCATTAGCTAGACTTTAATATAAACAATTTTCAAAATTTCTAATTTTCTCATCAGACAAGGGGTTGCATCAAAGTTTCATGGAATTTTTTTTTAAATTTAACCCAAATCAATGTAAAACACTTAGGTTAGTCTAGATCCTACCTCGTGTGATGAAAATGCCTTGGAGTGAACCGAATTTGCTCCTCCTAGAGTTTTGGCACTTGGAGTTTTTGGCCTTGTGATACTCCTAGTTCACTTCTCTTATTAACTAACTTCAAATCTTTTCCCCAGTCTGAGATTATTCTCATAAGTTTTAGGAAAAAATTCATTAATTGAGGAAGTTGGAGCAAAGAAGAGAAATGCATAAAATGAGACAAAGAGGAGGCGGCGTCGCCCGGGTAGGAAAAATTACTTGGGTGTTACCAAACACAAAGCAGATACCAAACGCAAGGCAGAGAGCATCAAACAGCAGATGGATTGTTACGGCTCAGGGTGATTTTTAGACTCTCATTCAATAACTCCTAATTCAAGGTCAAATTCACAAATTTAAGGGGAAATGAAATTTTAACTAAATCCTCCATGAGAATGGAAAAAGAAAGAAAAAAAAATGAAGAAGAAGCGAAGAAACTTGCGGCAAAGAGGAAAAAAACTAGTTGTGGCTCAGAAATTCCTCCGAACAAGGGCTATTTACTGCGGCTGTAACTCAAGAAATCGACTGAACATGAGCTATTTTGTTGCTTTGAAGGGTTCTTTCAAGTCTCCACATTCAAAAATCTAAGAAGAAAGAAAGAAGAAAATGAAGGGAATGGAGGCTCTAGATCGGGTTGAAGAGGAGAATAGGGGTTGAAGAGGAGAATAGGGGTCTCGGGTCCCTCTTAACAGCTTCGGGGTGGTTTCTAGAGGATTCTCCCAAATTCCAAAATGTTCAACGCTTGGAGAAAGGAGAAGAACAGGGAAGGATTATTTGTGCCGAACAAGGTAGGTCTCGGGTACAGGGTGTTTTTTTTTTCCTAATATTTCTATGTAATTCTTTCTATAATTTAGCCTTAATTTACCCAAAATTTTTGATCTTAATAATAGTCTACTAATTTATATTGTTAAAGTTTCAAACATTACAGAATTTATCAGAAATTATTATCTCAGTGACCCCTCACATACCAATTGCACAAAATATACATTATTTATCATTAGAAAGCGATTCAATAATTTAATTAAATCAAAATAAATAAATAATATATACCGGGCTTCTACAAACCAAAATCGTGTATTGACAGGCCACGCATCATAGACTTTTAGCCTCGTTTCGATCAGTTAGGCCTTAAGGCACACCATGATTAGCTCCATCCATGTTACATGCACTCGGGTTTCTCCTACCTCGAAAATCTCATGTTTCTCCTACCTCGACAATCGCATGTTTCTCCCATTCCAAATTCTGGTACTACGAGATATTAGAGAGGAGTATCGTTGTCCGGTTCTTCTTTTAGGGCAAAAGCTATCTTGGCTAAGGCATCTGCTTGCTGGTTCTGCTCTCTCGGTATCTGGGTGATTAAGAAGTACTAGAAATGCTGACTTATTCTCTGTACTATTTTCTGATAGATAGCCATCCTTTCTTCCTTTGCCTCAAACTCGACCTGTATTTAGCCGACCACTAACTGAGAGTCATTGTACATTTTGATCTACTCGGCTCCTATAGTCCAAGTGAGTCGCATTCCCACAATTGCTGCTTCGTACTCGGCCTCATTGCTGGTGGTCTTGAAATAAAAATGGAGCAAACATTTCAGTGTGTCCTCTTGGGGTGACACGAGAATGATCCTGGCTCCACTTGCTTCTGCATTAGCTGAGCTGTCCACATATACCCTTAATTCTGGATGTATCAAACTCTCCATGTCCGGCGGACTGAGGATGACCCGATGGCTCTATCTCCCTATTTCATTCGTCTGTCCCGGTAGTAAATTCTACCACAAAGTCAGTGAGAGCTTGTCCCTATATGGCTGTTTGGGGTTGATACCTTATGTTGAATTGTAACAACTCGGTTCAGACCCTAATATTAGTGACGGTTAGTCCACGATATTATGGGTCACCAAAAAGGATTCGAAACCTTAACTCGATTCAAAACCCTAATTCGATTCGAATATCCTAAAAAGGTCCAAAATTTAAGAGACGAGGTCTAACACCCAGAGAACCTCCTAACACTCTAAAATAAGGAATTATCATAAGTTAAAAATAAAAAATTCTTATAAAAAGGTTAAAATGACCAAAATGCCCTTGGTGCATCAAAAAGTCTTAAAAATTCAAAATTTGACACATGGACACCCTAAATTAAAGAATTAAATACAAATAAGTATGAAAAAGCAACATAACACAAAACAATGACAATATTACCCCTTAGTGGCTGGCTCCTCCTAAGAAAAATGTGTCAAAAAGTTAATTTTTGTATTTTAAGCTTAAATTAAGAAGAAAAAAATATGCCAATCAAGTATCTTTATAACCTAAGATTATTCAAACAATTTATATATAATAATAATATAATATTATAAGCTAGCACAAGCAATTAAAGTACTATTAAAGTTTCTACACAATTAAATAAGTCAAAAAGTCACATATTGTCAAATTAGCTTAAAGTGACTTAATTGCTTACACCTAATTAATCAATTGTTATAAAAATTATAATAATTCACTAGAAGACTAAAATAATCATAAACTTGTTAATATAATATGTTTTATGAGGTTGAGATACTAAAATGCACAAAAAATAATTTTTAAAACTTTTCTTGTCCAATAATGCACCAAAACCCCAATAAATCATTAAAATAATGCAAAAAGCAACTTTTTCAGTCTCCCAAATAGGCATGGCCGAAACTCCCTACCCCAAGTCGGAAATAGTTTCTTAAAAACCACCCCCATGCCATGCAACCAATTGAAATTAAAGAAATTTAAAATTTCTTACACAAAAAAATCATTTTGTCCACCAAACCTTCCCTTTATAAATACAAGACTCAAACACACCCTTCTCCTCACATCATTTCGGCATATAGAGAGAGAAAGTCCAGAAATTTTGATTGCTTGAGTATTCTTCAAGTGTTGGGAAGAAAAAGAAGAAGAAGGAAGGAAAAAAGAGGAGGAATCTAAGAAGGAACAAGGAGGATACCTCAAGCCAAGTCCTAACCCTACATCTACCATCACCCACTCATTCTAAGGTAAGTAAACACTTCAAAACTCTCTAGTTGGAGACACCACAAACTCCCTCAACCTATCTCTAAAAATGAAATAGAAAATAAGAATCGAAACTAGAAAGAAAAAAGCGTTGTGGTATTGAGCCATGGGTTGTTTGTGATTCTTGTGACTTGTAGCATGTATGCATGCTGGAATTATTGAGTGTTGTGACTTCAAATGGTTTTGGAATAATGATATCTAAGTGTCTAACTCATGCATGCAAAATGATTAGCTCAAATCTTGACACCGCACATGCTAGGAAGTTAGAACACATATGGCATGAGATTTCTCACTTTAGACTTTCTGCCCCGAACTTTGAAACATCATAACTAATGAAAGAAAAATGACCTAAGTGACTTATTTATGTCCAGATTTAGATCTTTAAGTTATCTTTCAAAAAAAATTTGAGAACTCAAAATACAATATTTTTACCAAAGTGTGTCAATTTTAGACTACCAGGTTTTACAAACCTCAAAACCCTATTTTAAATCATGATCCGAGCTTAGGTCAAAATATTAAAGTTGTCGACAACATATATATCTAACTACCCACAATAAACGAGCCTAAAATATGTAGATTGGATAGGTCAAAAAGCTTCTGAAAGTCACTGCTGTGGTTTAGCAAACCACTAAGCCGTCTGTCACACATATTTGAGAAACCACAAGCCTCTCTGTTTAGTGATCAAATCCAAATGTGGTTTTCATGAAATGTGTAGCTAACATATCAATCTAATTACTATCCAAAAATCAGATTAAAATGCCCTCCGGTGATCCCCCAAACCATTTTTGAAACCTCTGTTGAACACTATTTCTGCTGTGTGTTTAAAGGTTGATTGACACATTTTATAAAATGACTTATTTCTCTATCTTTTTCCAAATAACTACCTTGAAGACTATTCATGAGACTTGTAAGAAACATATTGAACTACAACATACCCAACAATTAGCTTAGTAGGAACTATTTTGATGTCCCAAACCTGAGACCAACTGAGGTTCTTTTTCTATAAAGTTTTAGTAAAATGCTGAACCATTTTCACTTATTTGATTTATTTCCCCTAGTTGCCTTAGGATCTGACTTTAGTGTTAAACACGAAAGTTATAGAAAATATTTTTATCTAGATTATGACTAAAACCAGAACCAAACTCTATTTCTAAATAACCCAAATTGCTACTGTAGTTTGCAAATAAGTAATTAAAAGTTGATTTGTGAGTTGTTTAGTGTATAACAAGGCATGTTTTGGTTGTGTAACTGGTTTTAAATGTTTTTTTGAACAAAATAGGATAAATACTGAATTTATATGAATGTATGATGAAGCATGACCATTGCCTTAAAATTTGACTCGTATTTGAGAATTATACTTTATGTTCCAACTTGTGGTACTTGTGCTATGTTGTGTTGTACCTTGCCATGCCATGATATGAGTAGTTGTACTTGAATGCATATCATACCACCATGAGCATTACCATTGTTACATCCATCGTATCGTTGTAGGTTTGGATGCATTAGAGTTTTCGTCTCCTTAGTTCTAAGTCTAGGGCGTTCCTGGTTGTCGGTTTATTTGTGATTTTGGGATTTGTTCCCGGTTTACACCCTTGGTACGTCCTCGGTATAGGAAATTGTTTATGATGGATACTTATTTTGGCACCATGGGTTCGTCGCTGCCAGTTCGTCTTTCGTAACTTGGACCTTGGGTTGACACCCACGAAGGCATCACGGGTCTTAAGGTAGGTTTGTTGGATAAGTGCACGATGATTGATTTTTGGTTCACCGGAGGAGATGGCCCACACCCATGCTATTGCCAATGAGTAAAACAACTGTGGCATGATGCCCGATGGTGCATTTACTATTCGCAATGAGGCGCGATGACGGCTTTGGTGATCAAACGCTCGTTAAGTCCACTCTTATAATTCCCAGCGTTTACGCCACAGGTAAAGGGCAAGATTTCCCAGAGGAAGAGTGTTTTGCTAAACCCGAGTATTTTGAAGAGGAAGAGCATGAAGAACCCCAAGAATTTGATACAGCTCCTAGGGAGCAGTAGATTGCCTTTTATTTCGTTTTGTTTATCCAAGATACTTGCTGGATGACTGTAATGACTATTTTAAATTTTAATGTTTTTTCAAGCTTTGAACTTTATTATCTATGAATGAATGGTTATAATATCTCTTATGTATACTTATGTATATCCTGACGTACCTGGATGCCGGGACACCACAGTTTGGTACTAGAGCCTAGGTTTAGTGAACCTTCAGGTCTTGGGTTATGGGAGACTACGATTTCTATAGTATAGAAACTCTGCAGAGTGTCTATACTATTAATCTATCACTTTAAATTTTAACAACTTAAAATCTTCTTACTTTAAGTTTCTTACCTGATCTTCTCTTAGGATGGCATCCGACTCGGAACCTGAATAAGGATTGTGGTCAGACCCAGAGTCTGAGGGCTCTGATCTAGAGGAGTTGCAAGTAGAAGGACAGGAATCAATTAATGTTGTCCCGTTAAATTGGGTATTTCCAGAAGAGTGGCAAGAGATGGAAGATGCTAATGAAGGTGAGGATGAAGAAGAAGCGATTGCTTTCCTATACGACCTATCTAAAGCACCCCTACCAGAATTGGACGAGAATGTTGCTATGGACTCCGCCATTTACTTCAACCACAAAAATCACCACCAAATCTACTACGTAGAAGATTGGGTTTACGCCCGAGTGAGCCCAGAGAAGATGTGCTCGTGGAGGAAATCGAAAGCTTTTCCCTACTTCTTAGGATCGATACAAATAATCGAGAAGTGCTGTAGGACCATGTGTCGCCTGGACTTCCCCCTCGAATTCAAAGCTTGACTGGGTGACATGTTGAGCGTGAGATGGCTCAAACTCCAAAAGCCAAGGGATGAAAGAGGGATTATTGACCCAACCAACCATGCCATCAATTTTGATGATCCGAAGACATATCAAGAAGCCCTTGTGGCAATAACCAACTGGATATGCATGGGACCATCCGGTACGTGGCACGTTGAAGTACAATGGCATTGTTATGGAATCTATGAAGCGACTTGGGAGCGCGAGGCCGTTGTCAGCCACTTTTATCTGTACCTATTCTAGCTAGACTTAAGTGTGCTTGATGTTGTATTTTCCTTTGTTTGAATGTTGTATGGGTATTTTTTGAACATTTTGAAACCCATATCGGCTATGTAATTAAATTCGGTTGTTATGAAATGCAAGTAGTTATTATCAAAATTCTGTTAAATAATCCCAAATTTAACTCTATAAGATCTCAGAATATGAAATAATTAAAAACTAAAACTGCCCTCAAAACCCATGACACATCCCTTTTCTTTATTCTAGGATGGCCGATAGATGCCTTAACAACCGACAAGTTAACGGGCCAATAGATGATGAGGCATCGAGATTAGCACAAGTTTTGAGAGAGCTTGCGGCCAGTATTAATCACCCACATGTACGTGACCGAGCACGGTTTTTGTTAGAATTGGGTAGGCAACGGAGCCCCAACATTTAGAGGAGGCGCAGAACCAAGCATTGCTGAGGAGTGGCTAAGAGCCATTAAGAAATTATTCAACTCAATGGGAGTTCAGACTGAGGCAGGCCAAGTGGTTTTAGCGGCACACGTGTTAAAAGGAGAGGAAAATCATTGGTGGTCCATGATTAGCAACACCCAAGATACAGTACCCCTAACGTGGGACCAGTTTGAAAACTTAATCCTAGAGAAGTATTTTCCAGCTCTCTTTCGACAAGGACAGATCCGAGAGTTCCTGGAACTCAAATAAGGGACAATGACAGTAACACAGTACGTTAACCGCTTCGAAGAACTAAGTCATTTTGCTGCCACTCTTGTACCAGATGAAGAGTTAAAGCCGCAAAAGCTCGAGTGGGGTTTAGAATCATCTATCTGAGCGAGAGTAATTTTTCTACAACTTCCTACCTACACGTAAGTGGTTCAAACCACTTTGCTCGCAAAGACAGATATAGCCGACTCACAGAAGATCTAGAACCTAAAGAAGAGAAGCACCAGTCATGGAGAACCTATGAGGAATACGTGCACTTTTGTTGTTAAAGCCGCGCAGCGAAAAAAGTTCGATAAACGACGTCGTGATCGTAAAAAATGACGTTGTGCGATTTTCATGAAAAATAATAAAATAATATGATATTTTATAATTAAATATACTTTCAAGAAACTTGAACAGCTTTCTTTGATGCCGAACAATGATTCGAGACGACCCAACGATCTTCTCACGTATATCCCGACACACACGACGATCCCAGCGAGTAGGCACCGATCCGGATCTTCGTGTATTCTTGCCTTGGTTTCTTTACACACTTGAATGCTCTCAAAATCTAGAAAAATTAATCAAGATGGAGAGAGAATGGGGCGGCCACCACCTTGGGAGAGAGATAGATAAATATGATATATTAAAATATATCATTTCCATATATTTTTAGTCTCCCTTACCTTATCTCTATTCCATATTTTAGAAACAAGAATTTGAGACTAAAAATAACCCTCCTTATCTCTCTCTAGGGCCGGCCACCAGGGGGAAAATCCCTAGTGTGCCAAATACCAAAAATGCCCATGATGAATTAATTTAATTCTCTTGATCATCCCGGTGACAAAATCGACAATCAAATTAAATTAATTCAAACCCGAAATCAATAAGAAAAATATCCATGCGTATAGTGAGTTACGTGAGGGATCACGAGGATGTATAGGACTCGGGCTAACCGTATGAGAAAATCGAATATCCTTAACTCTGTTCCCGAGTTAGATCCTTTCTCGCACGAACCAGAACTTATTCCACTAAAGGTCCTGACTGAACTCCTGGCCTTAACTCAAATTATGTCTTGAGTTTCGAATTATCAAATGCACTGAATTCTCCCCACGTTTAAGATATGAATTTCGGATAAATAAATTAGGTTACTAACAACCCGATTTAATTATCCTCTATTCCTCGCAACTGCACCGCTTAACCTTTTGATATGCCGGATCCGAAGACCCATTGTATATGTTTAGCATAATCAAACCTATAAGTAAAGCACACGAGGGGGAACTCCTTAACCTAAATTGGACGTGGTTTCCGTCAGCTGATTATCAATCATCGGAAAAACAACGCCAGTACCCAACTCATCGGTATTATTGATCTCATGGAGGAAATCTCAACATTGACGACTCAAAGTACTATACATTATCTGAACACAATTAATCAATCACATCAGGATTAAGAGTTCGTGCAATACATGATAATACGGGATGTGGATCAATTGACATAGTCAGTATAGAATCGATCATCCCATTGATCCCGCTCAATACACTCTAAGTGTACTAACACATCGAGCACGAACATCGAATTCCCAAATCCTGAATTCGATTCGTTCGACCTAGCCAAGACCAGCTACTATAACGATGTATTACAATCGTACCAATAGAATGCTCAGATCTATTACGATTGTGAGCCTACGTGTATAATCTGTCAAAACCTTTGACCTGATCTTCCGTGCAGCACGGACCGAGTCAAATACTGGAAAAAATATACGGACTATGCATTCATACATCACATATATAAATATGAAATCACAAATGCAAAATCATCTCAAATATTTCTTATTAATATGTCAGGGATCTAGAATAAAATACATAAAAAGCATGACTTTTTAGTATACATTTCCAACAATCTTCCACTTATACTCAAAGCCATGCAGGAACACACCTGACAGCTAACCCTTCTACATGGTTATCAAAGACTTTCTAAGACAAAGCCTTAGTAAAAAGATCCGCTAGGTTATCCGCAGATGCTATCTTGGAAACTACCACGTCTTCACGCTGCACGATCTTTCGGGTGAGATGATACTCCCTCTCAATGTGCTTTCCCTTTTTGTGGACTCTTAGTTCCTTCGAGTTCGCAATCGCTCCACTGTTATCACAATAGAGGGTTGTACTGAGGGTACCACATCCAAGTCCTTTAGGAAGTTCCTGAGCCAGGCTGCTTCCTTAGCTGCATATGAAGCGGTAACATATTCAGCCTCCATGGTAGAGTCAGCAATACAAGACTGCTTGACGCTCCTCCAACTGATGGCTCCACCTCCCAAGGTAAACACATAGCCCGAGGTGGACCTCCTAGAATCTCTATCTGCCTGGAAATCTGAGTCAGTATACCCAAGAGGTATAAGACTATCAGCCTGGTACACCAACATACACTCCCTAGTCCTTTTCAGGTACTTGAGTATATTCTTGACCGCAGCCCAATGCTCTTCCCTTGGATTAGACTAATATCTTCTTACCATTCATACGGCAGAATAGATATCTAGTTTAGTGCAGAGCATGGCATACATGAGACTTTCTATTACTGAAGCATAAGGAATACCTCTCATCCTCTCTATCTCCTGGGGTGTCCTAGGACACTGATCCCAAGATAGAGTAATCCAATATTTGAAAGGAATAAATCCTTTCTTAGAATTTTTCATGTCAAATCGAGCAGTAATCAAGTCAATGTAACGGGCTTGGGATAAGCCCAACATCCTACATGATCGATCTCGTATGAGCTTGATCCCAAAGGTTTGGCCTGCTTCTCCCATGTTCTTCGTGTCAAATTGACTCGATAACCAAACCTTCACCGAAGATAGCAACCCCATATCGTTTCCGATTAGGAAAATGTCATCAACATAAATGACTAGAAATGCCACCTTATGCCCATCGCGCTTTTAGTATACGCAATACTCGATAGGACACTGATCAAAGCTAAAGCTTTTAATTGCCTTGTCAAATCGAGTGTTCCAAGACCCTGATGCTTTCTTAAGCCCATAAATAGATTTCTTAAGCTTGCAGATCATATGCTCCTGGCCCTTTGCTTGAACTCGTCTGGTTGCATCATATAGATGCTCTCGTCAAGACTTTCGTTAAGGAATGCCGTCTTGACGTCCATTTGCCAAATCTCGTAATTGAGATGAGTTGCAATGGATAAGAGAATCTGAATGGACTTATGTATAGCCACCGGTGAATAGGTTTTCTCATAATCAAACCCTTCTTTCTGAGTAAACCCTTCGCAACAAGCCTAGCTTTGAAGATTTCTACCTTTCCGTCTACTCCTCTATTTTTCTTGAAGATCCATTTGCACCCGATGAATTTTATCCCATCTAATGGATCCACAAGCTCCCAGACCTGATTAGAGTACATGGACTTTATCTCATATTCTATAGCCTTTTGTCATAATACTGCGTCCTTGTCTTGTAGTGCTTCATTGTAGTTTCTGGGTTCGGTATCATGTTCTTCCAGGATCTTGTCGTAAGAATCTCCCAAGAACATGAACCTCTCAGGTTGACGAACAAGCCTCCCACTACGACGAAACTCCTGCTATGTACTCACGATAGGTGGAATCTCATTCTGTTCATTAGGTATATTTTTTATTTGTACCATATTTTCATTCCTCACCTCTTCAAGAACAACTTGTGACCGGGGTTTGTGATTTATTACATAATCCTCTTCCAAGAATC
>JAOTRH010230981.1:0-10178 GCA_034768845.1 Heliamphora exappendiculata
TAAAATTAAGTTTTTTTAATTAATTAATTTTAATTAAATAAAAAAATTTAGATATTTTATTTTTTACAAAATATCACATTAAAGATGATTTTTTTCTAAAATCGAATATCTTGAAAAAACGTGAGAATTAATTCCGTATTTTGTATTAATTAAATGAAAAAATGTTTAATCAAAATAAATTATTATTTTTCAAAAAATATGAAATAAAAAATAAAATAAATACATATATTTAATCACTACCTTAGCTGAAAAGCTAAAGAAAAATTTGTGTATTTATTAAATTTTATTTTTTACGCATTTAAACACAAAAAAATAGTTTGATAAAACAGAATCTTTAGAATCGTGTACACGGAAAGATATTTAATTCTTTCAGATCGTGTGGTTTTCAAAATTAATAAATTTATTTTAATTAAACGAATTTTTATAACCCAAAAAAATATTTTAAAAATTTAAGTGGGAGAAGAAATTTATTCCAAACTTACATCGAACACTTTATGTGTATATCATCACTTCAAATCCAAAAAGTATACTAGGAGCAGGTTTCATTTATTGTTTTCCACCAAACGATGCTCTATCTTTATGAAATCTATTATATTTGTCGAGAAATCGCCTATGACCCATGAAACAATATTTTTCTCCATATTTTAACCATTGAGAATGAGTGCAATAGTTACAAAAAGGACAAACAAGATCACCCGTAATACTCCAACCAGATAAATCACCGTATGCAGAAAAATCATTTATTGTTCACGTCAAAGTTGCACGCGTGTGAAAGTTATCTTTAGAAGAAACATCATAAGTTTCTACTCCAACCTCCCACAGTTCCTTAAATTCTTCACCTAACGGTTGTAAAAAGACATCAATATCGTTTGATGGTGAGTATGGCCCAAGAATAAGTAATGATTGGATAAAAGAAGATCTTTTCATGCACATCCATGGAGGAAAATTATAAGGAATCAAAATTACTGGTCATATATTATAACTGGTGCTCATATTCTCATAGGGATTGAATCCATCAACGGCTAATCCCAATCAAACATTACGAGGGTCAGATGCAAAATTCACATATCGAGAATTAAATGTTTTCCACACAAGAGAGTCAGCAGGATGTCTCATTATTCAATCATTTGTACGACCCTTCATATGCCATTTCATAGAAGCAGCTATTTTTTATGACATAAATAGCATTTGCAATCTTGGCTTCAAGGGAAACCATCAGAGAACTTTTGAAGCCTTTCTCTTTCTTTTTTTAGACAAAGCACTCGAATTATACTCCAAATCAATCTCATTTGTTGCCCACCTTGATGCACCGCAAGGACATACTTTGTCATTCGCATGTTCTTTTCAAAATAACATACAGTTATTAGGACAAACATGGATTTTCTCATATCCAAAACCCAAATCCTTAATAATTTTTTTGGCATTATAAGAATCTTTTGGTAACTTAGAGTCTGAAGGAAGCATATCTTTCAAAATTTTATGCAAGTTTGTGAATGATTCATTAGTCCATCCACTAAGACACTTCAAGTGATACAAATGCACAATGGCTGACAACTTGCTAAAATCCTTACGCCCTTCATATAAAGGTTGCTCAGCATCTCTAAGCAAGTTATAGAATTTTTTGGCATCTTCATTATAATCTTGTTTAGGTTGTTGTTCATTTAAGAAAAAATTACAGCCAAATCAGAGAGGAGAAAATATCAGAATCTTACCTTACACTTACTAACCATTATGAAGAAGGAGGAGGAGGTTGCTGCTAAAATTAATGTGCCTTTTCTATTAAATTAGGGGGAGGCCAAATGGGATTAGATTCATAGGATGAACTCATATTAGACCGAAACACGAATGCACGATGATCCAACCAATGGTTCTCCCCTTTAAGAATGAAGTCACAATTCCACAACTTAGGGAAATTACCTTCCCCAAACTCGAAAACTTGGGGTTTGAGTGTTTGAGTTGATAATTGTTTAATCCGAATACAATCGGTCATATACTATACCCACAATCGATTCGTTTTGTTGCCAGTAGCCTAGGGTTTTTGATTGATAAAAAATAAAGAGTTTTGTGGGACAAGTTCGTTCAAATTAGAGAGTTGGGAGGATTTAAGTTCCATAGTCTTAGAGAGAAGAAAAAAAGAACTTCAATCGGTTCCAAAGTAGGGAGATTGGCACCTCTAAGTGTATTATGCCATAAATCACCCCCATATCAGAAAAAGAATTGGGAAAGAATTAATTTGAAAATAGAGAATTCCTGTTAGCATGAGACGAGATGAGACTGAAAAAACAAAGCACTGTGGACGCACTGATTCTGTGAAATCCCAAGAAGAAAGAGAAAACTTGTGCAAGACAAGTATAAAAAAGAGAAGAAGTAAGAAGATGAAGAAGATAAAAATAGAAGAACAATGTTGATGACAAAACTGACAGTAAGCAGCGACGATCGACAAGCAGCGGCGACCGACGGCAAGCACTGTGGACACACTGATTCGAGCCCACTATTTCGTTTGGGGTTACCGATGGCAAGCACTGCGGACACACTAATTCAAGCCCCCTATTCTGTTTAGGGTTATCGATGGCAAGCAGCGGCGATTGACGGGAAAAAGCGGCAATAAGACACGGCGGCGACAATCAATGGAAGCGATGGAGAGGTCGTGTGCCTTAGTTGCTTTTGGGGTTTGATAAGATACTAGGGTTTAGTTTTTGTTTGGGGTTTGAGGGAAGAGCAACGGTGGCTTGAGATTGGGCGGGATATTTTGATGGTATAATCTATAGAAGCGTTTGGCGGGATATAAAATTAATTAATATATTGGTTCTGGTCTATAACAGCATTTTTAAATGAATCATTACAAAAAAAAATTATATTTCAGCAGATTAGTATAAAATTGCTGCTATAATACTCACTTTTTAGTAACGCTTGATAACCGTTGGTATATATAATTTATAGCAGCAGTTTTTAAAACCGCTAGTAAAAAAATGCTGGGAAAAACTAATTTTCTTGTAGTGTATTAATTTTCGTAAAATAGAAACAAAGATTACAAAAAAAATACCACAACTCACCTACGATTGCTCAGCAAATATTGAGCATCTTCCCTTGATTCTATTTTTCAATGCCAAGTGTCTATTTTTCAACTTCTATTAACCACTACTCTTCTATTTGGTCGTCTCTTGTTATCTTTTAAATTATCAACATGGACATTTAAATATGTATATTATTTTCTATTAAGCCTTTATAAAATATAGTAGGCTATTTAAAATAGAAAATAATATCCTCGATAGGAAAAAATGTTAACTATAGTGTAAATAGATACCCATCAATTATTTTATTTTATTTTTAAAATAAAAAATAGAAGAAAAATAAGTTAAGATTCTTAAAATAAATATGGTTTATTTCTTTGGGAATATTTGCTTAATGTTAATTTAGAGTAATAAAGTGTGAGGTATGGGGACGAACTCAAGTAAAAAGAAGCGTTAGTGAGTATAACAATAGATTTACAGAAAATTGGTAGTCTATTTGTTGGTTGTTGCTTCTAAGCCTTCTATTTGAACCATGAGCCCCCTTGATTTTCCTCCATGGTATGTAATGTGAGATATCTTAAAAGTCCACAATCAAGGTGAATCGATTGGATAACAAATTTGAGAGTACATAAATTCGATAAACAATACATGTTCTAATGCCTCAGTAATTTTGGGTTCACAGGGAGACCTAACAACAATAAGGGAAGAAGGACAAAGAGTGGTTGTCAATAGACTTGTGGTATGTTCCTGAATAAATGGTTTGAAGTACTTGTTTGTTTAAATAGAGATAATACCAATTACCATTACATGGAATTACATAGTGCATACTAGTATAAGATCTTCAAAATGAGAATTTTAAAGATTCACAATCAAGGATTTTGATCACATAACCATTCTATATATTGGCATTTAAGCTTGTCAAAAAGTTGGCATGAATTGATAGCAATCAGAAAATTATAATGCAAGTAAATGAACAAATCTGGGATGAATATGGCATCACTAACTTTTGAGTATTTGAACTCAATCCTTTCAATTATCAAATGAACGAATTTGGGATGAAAATTGTGTCTGCCAAGAAAAACATCACCAGATGCTTCTTCAGCTCCTGTGCCTATCCAAAGGATTTGTGAACCAATGGCCTACATTTGGCTAATTATTCGCATCGATAGCTAAAATATTTTATTTTTCATGACAGGCCTACAGGAAGAGAACAGCTTCAGATATGTAAGTTCAGAAATTACTATTCCTCTTTTGAGTATACCTAAGAAGTCAATCTATCTTCCTTAGTAGTTATTATTGTCTCTGAGCTTCTAAGAGTTTTTAAGTCTTTACTTCCAATTTTCATGTTTTGTTCCGTGTAAGGTTTTTTTTTTTGTCTCAATGACAATAGTTTTTCTCAAACCAAAGAAGGTTATGATTCGTTACATGATTAATTTCTTTGCTCTTACCTATGTCGTAGGCAAAGATCTAACCTGTGTTAAATGAGTTATGCCAAGTAAACGTAACTGTAGAGTTAGTTTCCATGCTTCCTAAGTCTTCTTGTTTGTTTTTGGTTTGGTAAACTTCGCCATTTCTTACTTCTGGAGGGCCAACATACTTCACCATTATTGTCTTCAGGAATTGATGGATGCTTGATTTAGTTTTTTGCTGGTTCCAAAGAAATTATACCCATGGGGTTTGATCTCCTAGTTGATTTTGATCCATTTCCCTTTTTTCTTTTAAATGTTAAATGAAGAAGCTATAAAAAAATATTTGCTCCTAGTTGTTTTGGGTTTACTGGTTTTTGTATGAAATTTAGTCTTCTAAATATTGGCTCCAAGGCTTGATGCAAAAGTAGGTCTCAGCAAGTTCTGTATATCTAGTAGCAATACTCAGTTTTGAAAAGCAATCACCACTTTTTGTCCAAGTGTTGAAAGCAATCCGTTATTACTTCTCTGTGCAGCCTGTTTATAATAAGGATGAGTTCTTTGATACGCTATCTTGCAATTCTCATTCCTGTGTATCTAGGAATGGACAGAATAGGTTCTCAGAGCGAATAAAGCTGGACAATGAGGTTTGTCAATTGTTTTTATTTTTTTTATTTTTTATGATATATGCTTCTAAAATGTTGAAAGTTGGTACTATGTTATATGACAACTCATTTATAATTTTTTTTCCAGACTTTTGGCACTTTCCGCCAGAGGCCTCATGTAGGCTATGGAGCTGGACAGGGTGAGAATTATCACGGCTTATATGAGTAGGGAAGGGAATATAACAACAGTGGAAGGAGCCGCGGTGGAAACTTCACATATGGCATATGAATTTAGCCCCAAAGGTATATATGCTTGTGCTTCACACTTATGATTTTGACCATTGTTTCTTCACTACCTAGCTATTTGAGAAACGAATCCGAGGATCATTTCCCTGGAAATTTGTGGGGATTTGGTGTCGAGCTACTCGGTAGGAACAATTGCAGCTACTAATTATGGCAAGCTCATGTTTTTTTGATCAATGAGCCACACTCACTTGTGTACTGCTTTTGGCAACTCCCATGAATGAAAGGGACCACGTATGGGATTTGTGTTGGATCAAAACTCTCCCCCTATCCCTTTCTCTTTCTTTCCTCTTTATTTTCCTTAAGGAAAACATGATCCGGGTAATATGCAATATTATTATTCATATGCTCAGTTGATAATTGTGTGGCAATACCTTAATTGCTGTGTATTATGAAGTGCAAAGTCATGCATGGCATCTGGTGTAAATACCCAATATTTGTGTCTTCTATGTAAAAAATTAAACAACATATTTATTAATATTACATATCTTTTTACTAATCCAATAAAAAAATAATTTAGCTTATACTTTTTTTTTTCTTACCTCAACATGTTAACAAACTAAAATTAGTAAAATTAGATATCTCTATAATAAGATAGAACAATTTGATGTGACATTTATAGATGTGTGAAAAATTCTAACTCCTAAAATAATATATACAATCTTAGCCTTATAATTTTTTTCTCTCTCTTCTCTCATGTTCTTTTATGTAAAAAAGAAAAAAATAATTGTTGATATTACTTCTCATTTTATTAATCCAAAATAATTTAGTTTTTAGTTTTATTATATATATTTTTTTATTTTTTACATCCATAAATCAATAAACTAATAGAGCCATATTTTCAATTAAGTGCCATAAAATTTAGTAATTAACTAATTACCAATTATTAATATTACCTTTTGTATTATTTTTAAATTACTAAAATTAAATAATTAAATGTCTTTAAACATGAATAATAACTAGTATAATAAACCCCAAGTTTGAACCCTATGTTTTAAAGTTTTTAGTTTAAGCATTATAGTTTGTATTTGATTTTAATTAAAGCACTCTATAACGGTTGAATAATTGGATAATTGCAAGCAATAATTCCCAAACTAGCATGCCAGGTCACCTTATTGATTGCAACGTCCACGTTTAATTTGATAATTCCATACGTTGGGCGCACCAGCTCTGATCTAACGCTAATGCTAAAAGTCCCGAATTTTATTACCGAATAAAATGATGGAATTGATAGTGAACGGAGCCATATGTGGGGTTTCGGTCAAGATGATATTTGGAAATTATTTTTGAATTGTCATAAATTTTACTCTTTAGGTTTGATGGCAATAAAATTTCTTTATTTACCAATTGTCTGCTCATATTGATTTTTTATATTTTAAAATTAAACTTTAAAATATTATAAGTTTAATTGTATACATTCATTTATGAAAAAAATAAATTTTTACAACTTACTCGTGGTGATGTATTAATGAAAATTGATACTAAATATAAAAATATGTAAAAATAAAAAATTAACTTTGTAGAATACATTTTTAAAAAGTTCCAATTAAACAAAATTCAATGATTTTTAGGCCCCGTTTGGCAAGTAGCTTAAAATTACATTTTTTTTAATTTTTAGCCAAAAAGCTAATTTTGATTCAAAGTAAGTTATTTAGTAAATTAGTTTTTAAATTAGTTTTTTTAAAGTTGATTGTTTGAATAAAAAATTATTATTTTTGTTCAAATTACACAATTTTACCCTCGAATATAGTTAAAAATGACAATTTTTTTTAGTATTGATAAAACTATTAATACAATAAGAAATTTCTTAACAAATAATGAGAAGTATGAGAAAAATTTTATATCTAATAAATTTTTTATTTTTCTTTCATGAATGTTTTATACTTTGAAAGAATGAGAAGTGAAAAGATTTTTCTGTATCAATAAATTTTCTAACACAATGAAAATTCTTTCAATGTTTATAAAATTTTCAACATTGGCCCTTTTGGAGCAGCTGTACATAAATAAATTTTATTAATTAATAATTTTAAAATCTGATTATGAAAATTCTTTTCATAAATTGTATATATATATGAAAATATTTTCATATATTGATATATAAAAAATTTATCATACATTTTAAAGTACGAGTATGAGAATTTGAAATTTCTCATTCACATATGTATATAAGAATATTAATATATAGTAATATTATTATTCACCAGTTGATACATAATAAGTATGAGAAGTACTTCTCATACAAATTATGAGAAGTTTTTCATATATTTATTTTTTTAATTTTTTAATTTTTAATTTTAAATAAAATGAGTAATTTATGAATGAGAAATTTCTTAATATAAATTTTTTTTAATATGATGAGAAATTTCTCATATTTTGATGCAAGGTATAAGAAAAATTGTCAGGTATAATTTTTTTAAAGTTGTATTTTCATCTTGATACATGATGTGAGAATTTTTTTATGTATAAACACTCATGTATTGAAAAAATTAATTATATCAAATTTTTTTATTTTTTAAGAAAAAATAAGAATTATTTCAAATTTTAGTATAAAAAACTTCTCATATATAGTGTGAGGAATTTCTCGTACATGTTTTTTTAACTTTAATTAAAATAATCTTACTTCTATATTCATTTTACTATAAAGAAATAAAAAATTTAAAAATTTAAATTGACCAAAAAAACAAAAAATAAAAATAGAAAAGAAGAAAAAAAATTCCAAATAGCACTCTCCATCCCTCTTTTTCCTTTAGAATTTTGATTCGCCAAAGTCAATAACAACAATGGCAATGAATGCGGAACCTAACTTTGTGCCGAAGGCGTTAGTGTACCTTTAGGACATGGAGGAAGTGAAGAAAGTGTTCAATTGTTGGGACCCGACACCTCGGAGGATGAGATGAGCGGATGATAGAAGAGATCGATACAGATCGACGGTTTCATCAATCTCCACGAGTTTGCCAAATTCTACAAGGACGCAGGCTCCGTCGAAAACAGCGACGTTGTTAGGGTTGAGAATCGAAGACAGGTTAAGAGAGGAGGAGAGGGTGGCATTGCAAATGAAAGAGTCTGAATAGGAATTGATTGATTCAGTCAATTTTTCCATCACATTATTTAGGACCGTAGCATAACTATTGATCGATCTAATTGGCCCTTCTCGTCTCTTCTCACTTTTCATACACGGGAGACTCTTTTTCTCGTCTTCCTCTCCCTCCCAGTCTCTTTTTTTTTTCATTTAATTTACTAAATTAATAATGAAATGATATACAATTCTATTAGATAAGTAATTCTGTAGATCTAATAATGAGAAGATTATTATCTTACATTCTTGCAAATAGTGTGTATAAATATTTTAAAAAATTAATTATCTATTGGATATATAATCTTTTCACTTCT
Organism: Heliamphora exappendiculata; assembly: GCA_034768845.1. Lineage (NCBI taxonomy): Eukaryota > Viridiplantae > Streptophyta > Magnoliopsida > Ericales > Sarraceniaceae > Heliamphora > Heliamphora exappendiculata. Next base: position 8,716 of record JAOTRH010230981.1, read on the forward strand.
TGTTGTTTTCAAAGTATAGTTTTTTTTTTCTTTTTCGTATAGTTCAAAAACTTTTGTCTGGTGCTAACCACAAACCTTAATTACCATATTCCTAACAACTCGAACTTGATTATACCAATCCTCACCCAAGGCCACCCATCATCCCCTTGTCATCGCAACAACACAACCCAACTTCTCCCCCTCCCCCTCCCCCTCCTTCGTCACCACAAGACCTTCTCCTCCCTTAATCGCGGTCCACCCCTCACTCAATTCTACCACAGGGAGAGTAAAATGATCACATCCAAAAATGTACTCACGATACGAAAACCAAAACAAATTGAGCTTGAAAATAGATTCTTTAAGCTTGAAACTGCTAGGCTACCTGTGTCATGTCCCAAACTCCGGGTCACGTAAAAAGGCCAAGAACAACAGCCAGAACCACCTAAACAAAAAAGATGAAAACCATGAAACCCAAACAAATCTAAAACCTAGTAAGAAACTACGAAAAATAACAACCAACTCATGATTCTCTCGAAAGCATTAAAACATACACACATTGGCCCACGACCATAAGAAAAGCATATGGTTTACAACATGTTATACTCAAACATGTAACACATACAGAAAGGTATAAACTACCAATAAAGACCAAACGATAGGGTCTTGTCAACATCCATCTTCGAGCACCTCAAAGTCAACCTACAGGACCATATTCACCTGAAAAAGATTTTACAATAAAATTTCGCACAGTGAGTCGAAACCCAATAGAAACAGACTATAAAACTATAAGCAAGATATGCAATCATGTGGTGGGAGCTAACTCAACCACAAAGCCCAAAAATGTTTTTCGTCCCAAAAATTACAAGTTTTTCATCAGGCGAACACGAGCCTCAAAACAGTTTTACATCATAAAATTCTAAGTTTTCATCCTTAAAACTATGCATATCAATAATGCAAATAAAGTTTTCACAGTTAAAGAAAAGCGGTAACCAAAACGTTTTCCACTCAGATCAAACAACCGAGGAAAGAGAAAAGATATTTTACACTCGGGACACATACAGCCGAGGAAAATAATACAATGATTCCTATGTACCGACTCCGTCACAAAGGGACAGAGGCAACAGCTATCGACTCCTGCCCATTGCCTAATCCCTAAATATTATAGGACCGGTTAGGTAATGACCACTACAAGAAAATACACTTTTGCCGACCATTTTTGCCGACCAAATACTTTTTGGTCGGCGAAAGTATAGACTTTCTACGACCAAATGAAGTTTAGTCGGCAAAGGTGCATACTTTTCGGGACCAAATGCATTACGGTCGGCCAAAGTACCCTTTTCCGCGACTAAAAACAGTTTGGTCGGCAAAAGTAATTCTTTATCTTACTATTTTGCTGCACCAAATCCTCACATCTATGAGCGATTTTACCCAATTGGGTTCCTGAAATCGCCACTGTGCCTCCATCGTCCACCATCGAGCGTACT
>JAOTRH010230992.1:0-10178 GCA_034768845.1 Heliamphora exappendiculata
TATTTATTATATTATTTATAACTTTTATTAATATTATTCTTTTAAATCTTAAAAATTATACCCAAAATATCTTCATACTCGTCTCATTTCTCACTATTTTTCCGATATTTTTTCACATTCCCGTCCCGATTAAATATGGGACGGGAATTGAAGAACTAATTCCGACTGTGCCCCGCCCATTGCCATTCATATTCCCAAACCTTAACAAAAATGATTAAACTTCGCGTATTCCTTGATCTCTGTCTAATCAGAGCTAGGTTAGTTTTAGTATTTTATTGCTGACTTGATAAGATAAAAGTCTTTTATATGAGAATTCACATATGAAAATCCTACATATGCAACAACAAGAATCGTCTAAACCAATTAGCTATTGCCGATCGTGCTTCACTCCACCTCGCTTCCAACATTAGTTCATACATAAATTAGTACTTAATACATATGAAATAAAATAAAAAAATATTACAAGTAAATGCATTATTATAATTTATAAACCTATTCTATTTTGTTGTATATAATGTATTCTTTATATTGCTTTAACATATTATTTAAATTTTAAAATTTTAATATATAATATTTAAATTTTCAACTAGTTTGTTTATATAAAAAAAAACTATACCAATATTATTGTCTATAAATTAACGTCATAAGATTCTTAATACTAGACAAGTAGATATTTATAGGATATTTGTCAAAATTAATGCTAGTAAATTTTAATTTTTTACTATTAATTTTAACTATAAATTATAATCTCTTTTAAATACTCACAACTTCTGCTACAAGTTATATCTATTTTTTTCTTCTATTTCAACTACAAGCTGCAATCTTTACCAAATATTTACAATTTATGCTACAAACTACATTCTATAAGTTACTAGTTCCAACAATGCTAAACACCCATTATAAAGGAACACAAATGTTTAAAAAAAAATATTTTCCATATTTTAATCATGCAAAATTTTTCAATAATATCTAGTTTTATAAATTAAATTTATTTCAAAAATTTAAGTATTAATATATCGTATGTATCGCACTGCCTACTATGTATCGCATATTGCATCATATATCGTAAAATATGTTTAACATAAAATACGATATGCGATACATATCAATTTATCACTGTAATGTATCAAATTATAAGATACGTATCGTGAATTATAAGATATTAATAACAAAACTCATGCTTAGCTTATTTACTAATAATACTAACTATATATAATTTTTTTAATCACATATATAAAAAGATGATACTATCCAGTTTAAACAAAAAATTTAACAAATTTTTTTTTTATATACAATCATCTAATTTATAAAAAAAAATAACTTAAAAAGCTAATTTATTAGATAAGTTACTTTGAACCTAAATTAATTTTTTACTTTTTAATCAAAGTCAGTAAAAACTTTTTAAGTTAATTCCAATCAGGCCCCGAAATTAACCAAAATGGCCTCACTTCCTCAAAAACCAATCACAACCGAGAGATTCTGAGAAAACACAGTTGTGGTTGATCCTCTAATTGTTTGTTTTCTAATTTCAAAAGCAGTTTTCACACAAAACTTTTAAAAAAATAAAAAATCATCTGTTCTCAAACTTTTCATTGTTTTTGTTTAAAACAAAAACAAAATTGAAGACAGAACAAAAACCAAGTAATGTAGGCAAACCTGCACGGATCAGAAACCTGCGAGCATCAGAAGCATAAAACCACTTCCAAAGAAGAATTTTCTGTTCATCGACGATAGATAAGTAACAGAAACCAAGTAATGTAGGCAGAGTATTTTGGCACGTAGCGAAGTCTCTACACTATTTTGTAACATAATAAAATCATGATCGGCACTACCGAAAATAAAAGGTGACAAAGCCAAGGATGAATTGCCCAGCCAGCTAGACACGGTCACACCACGGTCTGCCCGATCCCACTTCTCGCTGGACAACCCGAGCACAGTGCTGAGTTGCATTGCACGTCAGCCCCGGGTGAGAAGAGAGGGCCGAGAACCTGTGATCCGGTTGCTGGAAGATGACATCACTGTTGTTGCTAACACTAGCTATGACAGAAGAGGAGGAAGGGAGGGATGCTGCAGTGAATTTGCTGGTTTCTGGTTGATGGGATTCAAACTCCGATACATATCCTATTCGACACGAGTGAATAGATTTCGGGACACACCGGGAATCGGTGGCGGGAGTTGGGTCTTGTTGAACCCTTTTCGTGCTGAGAAAACGTCCCCCAGATCCTCTAACCCTGTTCAGTGCATGCTGATGCCGAGATTCATGAAGATAAGGCTGCATTTAATCAAAACAACAGTCAATCTATGACACTGTTTGTTCGAAATTATTTTTCAACTTTTAGCTTATGGTTCGGCAAAAATTGTGAAAATTCAAACAAATGTAGTCATAATTTTTTTGGGTATAGCGTCTGATTTGTGATCAACAAATACAAATTCTATTTCGTAAAACTATAAGTTACAGTTGTAACAAACATTTGTAATTTTTGTTTAAAGTCATAATCATATTTTTTCAGTTATAATGTTATAAGTGCATAATTTTAATTAAACCAAACAACTTCTATGGTGATTTTAAAAAAAAGCGTGGACGCAAGAAGTGAATAACTGTGGTCAAATGGGAGAAATGTTCATATTCTCATCATAGTGGAATGTAAAGTAACTAAAACATAACAACAATCACAACAATTACTATGGATTAAGAGGCAAATCGAGATAGAAATTCAGAGGAGCCAACGTTCAAGTAAAGATGATAAGGTAAAAACCTTTCGAGCTTTGACTATTTTGTTCTGGGCCTCGAGCTTTGCACGCGTCTGTCTCCTCCTGAGGATTGCATGGTATTGTTTAGCATTGACATAGATAGGACCATCTTCTGCTAGATCAAGAGGCAGTGGGACCCGAGCAGATGTCATTCCTATCATCTGTTGCTGAATCTGGTCAACAGCCACAAACCATTACTATATATACACACAACACACGTTATAACAAAACCGAATCATACAAAAAAAAAGAACACAATACAAGATTTACATAGTTCAGCTTGAACCCTACGTACACGGGCGACAAAGAATACGCTATGAAAGAAGAGAATGCAATGACTAATACGTGACTCCCACATAAAAATCTTAGATTCCGAAAAATCCAATATATATATATATATATAGGAATCCTAATATACGTATCGAGTCTTGCTATTTGTCCATTGGACGGGTTACACGGGTCACAAACAGGTTATAAAAGAAACTTGGAAATGAGACTCCCAGAATCACAAGCCAGCAGAGTAAACAAAATCAAGATTTGAAGAAATGAAAAACACACAACAAAATTAAAATAACACACTAAATTTACTGCCCACATGGTATGTAATGTTGAAAGATGTGACACGAGTGATTAGGCAAAAAAGATAAGGAAAGAAAACTCTTCACACTCCAAATCGCATGTATATGACACTAATCCAATCAATGACACAAATTTCTGAAGCAGGAGTTCAGAGGCAAGGTCTCCTTGGAAATAAGTTGATACCATAATGGGTCTGTTTGTTTGGGGGAATTAAAAAGTGAGAATGGATATAATATGATGTGGGGCCATATATGATATGTTTTGAAAGTTTATAAAAAAAAATGAGCTCGTTGATGTGGCAAAGGGTTAGTTCGTCTTTTTATTTGGAGCGTGTCAAATACCACTCTCCCCTGGTAATAGATCTAGCATATAAGCTTCCTTCGGATATCATATTCCCAATGACCCACAACTCAAAATGAACCTTGAAGAAGTAATCCAGACAGCAGAAATGAAAATTGGATTGGCGGATTTGTACGAGGGTAAAAATGGAAATTGCATATTTTAATCCTCCAACTCCACATCAATATCCACTCATTTTCACACACAAAAAAACATAGTATATGTAATAACTAATAATTATATATCCGACCTATATTCATTGAATTTCATATCCACTTCTATATTCAATGATATTTTATATCCACTACTTTATCTCTGGATAATCAAAAAGGCTCTTCGTAATTAGAGCTTCTTGCCACTATGTAATTACTTAGGAACAAAACCCAGATAGACAAGCCACTGATACTGCCAACCAATGGAAAACACAAACAATGAACTCAATAGCACTTACAATAGCTGGTCGTTCGTAGGCAGTAAACAACCCACCAGTGAAAGGATTGGCATAAGGATATAGAATGCGATTCTGAAATGGGAGGCCATAAGGATTAGGTAATTGGTGAACAACAAAGCACACAAGCAAAAACCTATCTGCAACAGACCAACTTACAATTGACTCGCTAGGATCAATCTGTGAAGGACTGGTGACAAAATCTGGATGGCGCATAAAGAAAACTGGCTTCATTTGGCCTTCTACATGCTTTCCATAACTTCCATCTTAAAATGAATACACGCGAAAAGCAATTTAAGAAATAATTAAGCTAGATAAGTGATAAGAAGAATAAATTTCAGCAATTGAGGATAAATATGCAGATGTCATACAAAATGCCTCTTTTTTGTCCGTAAGTAAAATGAACCACAAAGGCCAAGTATTGGCAGTTGATAAAGCAACAACCTTGTGCCCATACTAACCAATATTTTTAAAAAAAATGTGCCTCAAGACTAAATAGTAACTCATGCAATATCAATGCAAGTCATATCATACAGGACTGATGACATTAAGAACGATAACATCAGGGACGACAAGAATACTATTTTCAAGTTTCAACATTAAAAACTGAGGTGATAATAGTAAGAACTAGATTGTGGTTCAGCAAGACAAATCCCCACAGTAAGGTGAATTATATGTTTTAAATCGTATCAACAATCAAGGTCGGGGACTATTTACCACTGCTCCCAATGCCTAATATCACCCTAATTCACAAGAGTGAGCTGAACTATATGTTATAAATCATTTGGACGATCAAGGTCAAGGACTATTTTATCACTGCTCCCAGCGCCTAACATCACCCTCTCCACACTTTTAAGCTAATAAAAAAATATTATGCTCAAAAGCACTATTAAAGGCGAAGGTTGCCACTTATTAAAAAAAGAATAAATAAAATAAAGGTGAAGGCGTGAAGGTTATCCTATATCTGCATACATTATAGATGTAAAGTAATACAATCAAAAGGTTTTTTTTGGGTGTTTGGTGGGGGGGATATGGTTATTTACTCCCATAAGCACAAATATGAAAGAGCATGGTTATTTACTCCCATAACTACAAATTTAAAAGAGCAAAAACTCCTATTGATGACTATTGGCACCTTGCAAGTTAATTACACAAATGAGGAACGACACCGCAAAACTAATAAAAAACTTGATGCATAAATACCAGATTCAGATGAAATGCATTGATCTTGAGAATTGGTCACCCCCATATCAGTTACTTCATGGTGAGATTTACCAATCAATTTAGTTGAGAATAAGTCCTGGTCTTGAAGACCTAAATGCTTTGCCTCCTGGCAGAGTTGGGGTGGAGATTCCACTTTCCAGCTTAAATGCTTCAATAATGACTGAGTAAGTTGTTGTTCATGTGAATTCCAGCACAATGGGCTATTAGTAGCAAAATCAAACATTGAATAAATATGACTTTGATAATAAATAAATAAAAAATGCGTAGAAAAATTTTGAACTCAATTGCGAACTACTTTATTGGAACGTCATGAATACTGAATGGCAATGGAAAATACCTCATATACTTAAGAGCAATGCGATTTTCCTACTTAGCTTTAGATTAGCTGCTCAAGGAAAAATAAAAAAACAAATGCAGCTGTCTCAATAATTGGCAATTTGATATGAAACAATAGAAAGTTGCATCTTGAATCAAATCATCAAAAGACAATCAACAAAGAGATGACAAACCCACTTTTAAAAATAACAAAAAATTAACTTCAATTGAACATCAATGACCAATCATCTCTAGCCTATAAAAATTGGCATCTTCAATCAAATCAACAAATGACAATCAGCGCAAGAGATGACAAATTCATCAAAAAACCAGTGATTTTTAGCGTACCAATCACTCTATCACATAAAATTGAATCTTGAAGCAAAAAACTCAGATTAAAAAACAACAGAAAGTAAAACTCTGAAGTTGCCAATATCTTAACAATGTATAATCCAAGTCAACATATTTTCTTAACCAGAACAAGTAATGCACCCAGCCACCCCATTTTGTTCATATAAATATTCAACAAGTGGACAACTTTAAAATGACTAATAATGCAAGGATTTGCCCAAACCAACATACACCAACGTACATACGTCAGTGAATACAAATCACGCCCAATGGACAAGTTTCCACATCTTTTATCAAGCATTTTTTATCTGGTGAAATCAAGCACAAGCAACTTCGTATGAGTATGACTGATAATGTTTCTTTGTAAGTACCTAAATTCAAACTCTTCCAAAAATCTAAAATGGGAAGTTCAAAGAGATTACATTAACAAATGTGGATAAGTACAAGTTTTGTATAATGTTCAGAGCTACTATTACGCTTGTGAGGAACACCTCACCCAATAAAATCATATAAATCTAAATGATTTGTAGCATAGACAGGCCCAAGGAAGGCGGATGGGGGCGGCCACCTCCCTAAATATTTTGAACAAACTAACAATTGTAATAGTATTAGTCCAAAACATTTCAAGATTACATGGGTTTGCCCCCCCCTAAGATTTTTAAGAAAACTTAATATCCGCCACCGTAAAAACTTATAAGAACAATTCACCACCCCTAAATTAAAATCTTATGTCCGTCCTTGATTAATGGCTCTATTAGCCATTAAAACCTATGAGAAAAAATATATAGTCAAAATATCTTAGTACTAATATTTTTCTCACCATTACCAGCTCCCAAACAGTACCTATGTTATACGGACGTTTCTAAATGTACAAAGTACCTACGGTGGACACTCAGCACTCGGGCAAGGGTATAGGATATGCGTAACTTATTTAGTAATTTGAGTTTACAATAGAAGTTTTTACAATAGAAGTATGCAAAAACCCTAATATTATGCATAAAATACTCAATGAAATCATGTAAACGCCATTTTACCCTTAAAAATAAAGAACATATATATAGAAAGAATATAAATATTTTGTCGTGACCTTGTATCCCTAATATGAATTAGATGATTCCGACACTAAGACGTATACCTGCACTCACACCCGTACCTAAGTCCATGTAATATAGTATAATACTATAGTTATGTCGGATCCTTTAAGACCTAAAAATCTTATACTGTTCTACATTTGTGTAATAGATGCACATAATATAAGTAATAAATAATTCAAATTTGCAATATATTAAACATAAGTATTTTGTTGATGACTTTTCCTACAACGTGTTTATAACTATACCAACTTTTATAGGTATAGCAAAGGACTTACCAAAGAAAAATACAAATCAAAAGAAAAACAAAAACAAAGCTGAAGAATCAAACAAGAGCAATCCATATGAAGACCATGTCAAAAGACGCAATCTCTATTGTGTTCCCTAAAGGCCATTACCCAACGTAAGACCATTAATGGGATGATAGAGGGGCAGATTAGATGCAAGCCAAACATCTGGCTGTTTAACAGAAGTGGTTGTCAAACAAACATGAAACCTACTCTCACAACTTGAGGTTATATAACCATGCCTACCAATATTGCCCCCTAACTATGTCCTTTTATCCACAGTAACACTCACTTGAATTTGTGGTGTGGATTGTTCCCATAGCATTGAGTCAAGACTAATCCCATTCCCAATGGACGTACACAATGATCCGCCAACCAAATGCATTTGGTTATCATGCAGAGAATCATACAAGAGTTGTCTAGTTCTTGGGCAACCATCCTTATCAACTCATCTACTTGTGCATGACATATTTACCATTCCAATAACTCTGAATTAACGATGTCACCATAATTTTTTATTTTGATAACACTGGTGCCCAGCCCAGCCCAATTGGGCCCAAGTTACCTCCCATCTGGACAGTCGGGTCCCTAAAGTTAACAACCGGGCAAACCTTCACTTGCCCCAAAAGGACTTGAACTAGCGACCTTTTGAATACATAGCTAGGGCCTTTACCAATCGAGTTACTCCTCAGGGTTAACGATGTTTCCTTCACCAAATGGAATGTATCAAAACAAGATTTGTTGCATACATCTAGGGCGCTATGCTTGAACAAACCAATACAGGAAGTTACCAAATTCAAATTTGAAGAGCAAAAACAATGCAAAGAGGTCTCCAAACAGTTCTCAACTTATTGCATCTACCAAAGAAAGCAGACCATTCAAGGGATTGATACAAAAAACCCCACTTTATTCCAATAATGGACATGTTCAACATTATTCTTATTAATTTCAAACATTCAAGTAATGGAAAAATAAAAGAAGAGGAAGAAGAAGATATTTCCAATTAACATAAACCCATTTCTATTTCTCTGGGAAGGGTTTAGCAATATCAACACACCAAAGCCAATTACAGACCGATACATACTAAAAAAAATAACCAAGCATCCAGCTAACTTAATACCCAACTAAACCCTTAGGCATGTTTGTTTTGGAAGATAGGAAAATGGGAAATAAATAATCCCCTCACTAACTATTCCCTCTCTAACTATCCCACCACCCTCTTCCCACTGATTTGTCCCTCATATCAGGGAAGAAGAGGAATTAATAATTCAATCCTAATTTTTAGTCCCTCAATAAGAACAATCCAATCCGGAGTTCTAGTCCCTCAATACAACAGTGGCATAAGGGGTTAGATCAGCTGGTCAGTCCTTATATTTGCCCCCCAATGGTCATTAGCTCGAGCCCGGTTACTTAGGTTTGCCCAACCGTTAACTTTAGGGTTCCAGGATTAATCGAGGTACCAGCTTGGCACTGACACCCGGCCCTAAAAATAATAATAATACCCATCTAACCATGAAATATCAAACCTCAACTGATGAAAGCCAAATGGTTTGTTAAAACTGTTCAAACACTAATTGGAAACAAATTTATCTAAGAGAAAAAAAAATAAAACATATTATCCCCATTGGGAAAAGAAGAAAGGAAAACAAATCGTACTAAAATCAAACCAATATATCCATCTCCAGAATGGAATTCCCCTCTTTTACTTGGAAGTTTCAGGGAGAGACAAGAGAATCTGGAGAGAGGGAGAGATTTATCAGACAACCCAGAAGAAAAACAAAGATAGCACATAACCCACATGCAATAAGATTTAACCCACAACACCACAACAAGAGAAGTATAAAAATGACAAGAGGATCTAGAGAACAAAAAAGGAAAAAAAAAGTAGAAACCCAAAAGAAAGAGCAAGTGAAGCAATATTTAAAAGGTAAAGGCCGGATAAAAGAGATGGAAACTGCTTTACACATGTAAGTGGAAAGAGAAGGAGAAAAGTGAAAGAAGAGAGAGACCTTTGGGATCTGGTAAGGTGTAAAGGAGCAGGAAACAGATATGTTGGAATGAAATTGGGTATGTCTCCTCCCTTGAAACCCTTTCTCTCTCCCTTTCTCTCTCTAAAAAGTTTTTGTATCTTCTTGGCTTTGCTGTAATTAGGACAAGAAAGGAGTAAAGAATCCCAATAAAGACACAACCACCGCCACCACCATTACAATTCAGGCCCATCTGGTTCTGGGTTTTGGTTTTTAGCATTAATTTAACGTTTTCCTGGTGATAGACCCCACCACTTTGAATCGCACAGACAAGTTAAAATATTGGGTGTTCCGGCCGTTGTCGTTGAACTTCAATCAATTTGTATTTGTGTAATTAATACGAGCCAGCAATGCTACTCTCACCTCTTTATTTTTTTTTTGTTTATATGAAGCAACAAATCTAACTTTAAGTAGGGATAGGAATCTCCTTCCGAATCTAACTAGGAAGGTTTTGTTGGGTGAATCATTGACACGTAAAAAGGGCATAAGTATTTATTTTTATTTTAAAAAATATTTTGAGAGATTGTTATTAAAGATAAAATTCTAAAGATAAATTATACTACCATTTCATGAGATTCACGAAAACGCCAATCACCTCTCACATGATTTTTGAAATGCCACTAACCTCTCATCAAATTTAATTTTTGCATCAAATAAGTGTAACTGTTAAATTTTCATTGCAATTTAACGAAAATCACTAAAATCACCCTTAAAACCACTGTCGCCCCATCTCTGTAATATATATATATATATACACACTAGGGAT
>JAOTRH010231003.1:0-10178 GCA_034768845.1 Heliamphora exappendiculata
GTGATTTTCTAGTACATCTCTTGCTTCTACAATTCTTTATATAGCAAGATTCGAGTTTGAATCTTGTGCTTGAGAAGGGAATTTCTCAAGAGAAGTTTCTCCACCGACCGAAGGAGTGGGCATGTCCGCCAACTGAAGGAGAGAGGTATCTCCTCCTATAAGGAGGGGCTGTAACTTGAGAAGGGGATATTCTTAAGAGAGGCTTCTTCGCCTATTTGAAGGAAAGAGGCATCTTCGCCTATTGAAGGAGGATCTAGTGAAATTCTCAAAGCGGTGTTGCTTGAGGTAAGGACATATGCCGGTGCGCCGAACCTTGTAAATCTTGGTGTCGTATCTCTCTAAATCTATCTATTTAATTCGGCACTTTAAATTCTATATCTACTTGAATTTTCTTGTTAGAGAATACTTGTGAACGTTTGGGATTGCATGTTTAATTGGGTCAATATTGGCATAAAATTTTAAATAACCGATTCACTTCCCTCTTGGAATTGCACCTACACTAATAGTTTGAACACTTCATTCATCAGGCTTTGAAATGTGGATGGGGCATTTGTCAATCCAAAGGGCATGACCATAAATTCATAATGCCCGTCATGGATTCTAAATTTAGTTTTTTCAATATCTTTTGAAGCCATTCTAATCTAATGATAACCAAATCTTAAATCCAATTTTGAGTAAAACTTGGCTCCATGTAACTCATCTAACAACTCATCAATGATTGAAATAGGAAATTTGTCCTTAATGATTTCCTTATTCGAGCCTTTATAGTCAATACACATCCTCCAAGAATTATCCTTCATCTTAACTAACAGTACGAGTGATGAAAAAGGACTGTTACTATGTCTTATATTACAACTTTTCAACATTTTCTTCACTATCTTTTCTATCTCATTTTTTTGGATGTAGGGATACCTATAAGGTCTAATATTTGGTGGCTGACTCTCAGACTTCAAGGGAACCCTGTGGTCATGTGTTTTAACATGTGGCAACCCATTTGGCTCCTTAAAAATGTCCTCAAATTCTCCTAGCACTTCAGTCACTTGTGCATGCTCTTTTGGATGATTATTTATCAAGTGCAGAATACATTACTGAGCTAATATGCCTTGGGTTTTATTTATTTTTAATACCTTGTGCATCTTCTCATGATTGATCAGCTGAATTTCTATTAAATTCCCTCCTAATAATATATGCTTCCTGCCATTAACAGTGAATTCCATCTTGAGATTCTTGAAATTCCAAAGAACATGCCCCAGTGTTGCTAGCCATTGCACTCTTAGCACCATATCACAGCCTCCCAGTGGTAAGAACCTTACATTTGTTTGAAATATAGTTCCTTGCATGCTCCATTGAAAATCATTCACTATTGCATTGCTATATAATCTGGTTCCATCAGCTACTACCACTGGTAGAGGGTCAGCAGACTGTATTTTGCTGCCAGTTCTTTTGGCAACAATTAGGTTTAGGAAATTATAAGTTCTCTCAAAGTCAATTAAAATGGTGACCCCAGATTTCTTAATCTTTCCCTTAATCCTCATAGTTCTGTATGAAAAGGACCCTAAGATTGCATGCACAGAAATTTGCAATTCATTAGTCTCCTGAACTGCTTCTTCTTCTTTTGTCTCCGCCCTTTCTTCACATTCACCTTCTTCTTCAGCCTTCAAGAGGGAAAGTTGTTTCTTTTTACATACATGCCTCTATAGTATTTTTCATCACAACCGTAGCACAATCCCTTAAAACTCTACTCCTCTAATTCCTTCTGAGTCATCTTCTTGATTTGGAGAACAAAGTCTCCTATTTTATGTTGGCTGATAGAGCTAACAATTTAATTCTTGGTTGTTACACCCCAATTCATACCTCTTGTTCTTCTTGCTACCACCTCTAAGCTATCTTCTTGAAGTCTAGGTAATCCCATTGCTTGTGACTTGTTAGTAGGGAGAAACATCTATACTTTTGATTTTGTCTATGTAGACACACCGATTTGACTCTGCCTAATCTTAGGTGAATCCGATGATGAAAACTGTTGAAATGGTATTTCAGTACGATTCTTGAGAAATGATCCAAGTTCAGTATTTGAACCAAATGATCAAAATCTTTAAATCAGTTAAATCACCATTAAACCGCCATGTTGGAAACTTGGGGTTGCCATGTTCATTGTGATGACCGCCAATAGAACTTTTTAGAAACCCTAGTCAAAGGGGCGACCGCCAACTCCAACCTGGCGACCGCCAACTTGCATAGTGGCGACTGTCATATGAACTTCTTGGAACCTTTTCATTTGTGGCGACCGCCAACTCCTAACATGGCGATCGCCAATTTCAAATGGCCTGACGTTTCCCAAAATATGTCAGCCTTTCATTGGTTGAGGAATTATATAAATATTGTATCTCTTGGTACATTTTCAGGATAAAATTTTATAGAGAGAAGCTCTGTCAAGACACCGAGCAAGTCTGAGTCCCGATGCTGAAATTCTGCCGAAGTACCGAGAGCCAAACTTTTGACGCCAATATTGAAACCCTAGCTTAGATCGAACCATTACTGGAGGATTGAACGGTTGATACCATTCCCCGACTCGAGGATTCACTAGTTATCTAGGTATTTTTTTGAATCCCCGGTTCTTCTAACTCTATTTTCTATCTTTTTGGAATGACCGAATTAATTTACTTGTTTAATCTTGCATATATTCTTACATTGCTTATGTAGTTGCTTTAATCATTAGATTTCATCCAGCTTACAAGTAATGTGCTTAGTTTAAACTAGTTAATTCATGTTATAATTTCAATTTTATTTGTTTAGTTTGTTTACTTTACCCGTATCACACATTATACACTTGCACTAAGTTTTGTTGATTCATTAAATAGTGCTAACATAATTTAGCAACATGACCAATAATGTCATTATTGCTATAATTTAGGCACTTAGATACATATGGTTGTAATTGTCAATATTACACTCATATTTTATTTATGTATTTTTCTTTTTAATGTTAGTTTAATCTTCATTTCATAGTATTTATTTTTTTCTTCTCTTATGTTAGTTTAATTCTCTTTATTTGCTTAATTCTTCTTTTAGATGGTAGTATAAATTTTCTTTTGAATGTTAGTTTAAATTTCTCTTAATGGCATTTTTTTTATCTTCTCTTCTCTTCTCTTTTATTTTATTTAACAACAAACTTCACAAGATCTCATAATGCTAGTTCTAATTTTATGATATTTTTTTATTTTTCTTTTCTTTTCTTATGCTCATCTAATCTTTTAAAAGTTAGTTGAAGTTTGCTAGCTTAGTTTAATTTTCTTAATTTAGGTGTATTAGTTTATTTTGCAAATAATATTCTCAAATAATATCGATCTTAATTCCTTAATTTTTAGTTTCTTTTCTTTCTCTTTTAGAACTTCTTGTCTTTGATTTAATTTTTCTTTATAAATTATACTTTTGTTTCATTCTTTTTTGATAAAAATCTTTAAAATGAACTCTTATTTTTAATTTCTTTGTTTGTAAGCTTTCTTTTAATGTGAAATTTTTCTTTCATGCATTTTTTATTTTACATTTAGTGTCGCGCCCCGAACTCCAGATCACATTAAACACTCACAAAATAAATCATACATACATTGTATATAATCGCCAAACGACTTACATTACACGGCACCAACGCCGGAAAGCATGTTGTAGCCTACATGTTCAAAATTAGCAAAAAGGAAGACTACAGCTCTTCCACCCCTCCAGCAATTCCAAATCAACCTGCGTGACCGGTTATCTGAAGAAAAATAAATCACACACGGTGAGCCAAAATTCAGCAGAAACTAGACAAGCATGCAGCATAAGCTAAATATGCTAGGAAAACGAGGTACAATTTTAGACTCTCTTTCAAGTCTTAAAACAGTTTGAAAATAGTTTCAGATAGCACGACTCACACAAACCCCAAAGATAACAGATATATATGCAACACATGAACATATATCTAAACCGGCTCACAAGCCCCAACAAGCTAACTTATGCAATCTACGCACTACGCCCAACACACTATGATCAACACACCCAACACATATCTCTCCAGGTCCTTATCTCTGTCTTTCATAGTCACACGCACTGTCTTTAAGATCACATATTATCCTAACAGATATCATGCTACAGTTAAGGAAAAGCAGGAAAAGCAGTAAAAGCACAGACAAAGATAACAACCATAGACTCCTGCCCATTACCCTAGACCTGAGTCACACAGACTGGCTTGGTAATGACAAGTTCTATACGGAGTTACAACAATGGAGCCACTCACGGGCAACCGGCTCTTTTACGGATTTCCACGATCGATGAAAAGAGCTTTCAAACACGTTTACGGGAATTAACCCGAGGGACCGTAGCGAACCCACACAACACAAGGATCTTTTCAGACTTCCACCGAAGGACCACTGCCCCATCTAACATATGTCTTCTCGGGCTTTCACCGAAGGACCACTGCCCCATCTAACACATGTCTTCTCAGGCTTTCACCGAAGGACCGAAGGACCACTGTTCCATTTAACACATGTCTTCTCGGGCTTTCACCGAAGGACCACTGCCCCATCCAACGCATGCCACCCATGCAACACACGCAACCCGTGCAACACACTCAATGCACGCAACCCGTGCAACACACACCACGTGCATCCGCTCCTCAGAGCCCACATATATACGTCTATAGAACTTTGAGTTTTAAAGCATAAATCATGCAATTCCCTTACGTAACCCGTACATGAATAAACAGTTATAAATGCGCATAATCATGTATAACAATACATCACGACGCCACCCATCAAAACAAGCCAACACAATTTCACATGCCACGTACCCATCATCCATTTACCCAAATGACCTGTCCACACACCGGACAACCAACCACAAAACTAAGCCTAGCCCAGAGGCCAACACTAAAAACATAAAATCCCGATTCTCACAAACCAACACCTTTTCCCAAAAAGGACCACGGGCCCAAACACGCCCAACATGGCCATCACATACCCACGATGCCCATTCGCGCCCAACACAAAACCAACGGTGAATAAACACCACGCACCTAACCGTGCACCAACACCCACGTCAAACCATGCACGTCAACTAAGGATGGCACCCAAACAAACATCCGATGCCACTACACGACCCCCGAAACCACAACACGATCAACCGAACTCCAAAACCCAACCATCGAACCACAAACACAACACATCCTAGGTTCAGTCGACTGGACCCCAACCCCCAGTCGATTGAATAACACACTAGAAAATCCCAGAACATCCAAAACACATGGTTCAGTCGACCAAACCCAAGAACCAAGATCTAGTCGACCGAACCTCATGGTTCGGTCGACCGATATGAGGCAGAATAGGTTTTTGAGCTACGAGTTCAGCCTTTCAAACCTCGAATCAACTCCTCCAAACACCCATCCGACACCCTCAGACATCCACATGTCTAGGTCTAACACTAAGACCATGAAAGAAACACCCGATACTCGATTCCATCCACCGAAATTGCCGAAAAAGAGTTTTTAATCCAAAAACCCAACTTTGACATGAATTCAGATCTACAGCAATCTAGCCGTTAAAAATACACACAATTACACATAGAACCCTTATAAGATGTGAGAGTCTAGAATCCTACCTCGGTGAGTTAAAAACTCGACGTCTCGAACCACGTACAAAATTGAGCTTCGCTAGAATAGAATTCTGTCTGGATGAACGCGTAGCCCATCGTGCCAACAGCAAGGATCCACTGTTGGATCGTTAAAAATCAAGTCCCAGACCCCCGAGAACTTAGAGAGAAGACAGAGAGAAAAAAAAACTTACTGAAAAAGTTTTGAAAATATCATTTGAAATATATCTAACTCCAGATATTTATAGGCCTCTAAAATACATATTTTTTAAATTTTGAAATTCGCACCACAACATCTCACGGACCTGGGAACCTGCCCTGCATGCATATCTAACCCTGATCATGCATCCAAAGCATATAAAAATATGCTATCACATAAACACGAAACGCGCGTCGAAAAACACCGAAAAAGAAAACGGGACAGGGTCTCACATTTAGCATTTCTTTTATTAAAAACTCATCACGTTAATGTTTCTCTAGTTTATTTTGGTGATATGCCTGTTTTGGTTACTTTATTTAAAATCTTGTTTAGCATAGTGTAGCTTATCTTGTTAGCAAATCATGTTCAGGTGATTTTGATAATTTTTAACATGTTCTTTGAATCATGTTAGTTTTAATGATATCACATGCGGGTTTGTTTCATGTATCTTTTAGCTAGAAATTGCTTACCGTAGGACCTAGAAATTTTTTTATGCTTGTTTTATTTGGTGTTCCATACACATATGTAATGTATTTTTCATATTTTATTTTGGATGTTCTCTTTTTGCCCTAATTTTTTGTATTTGTATGCCTTTGAAAAATCTAATTAATAACCAATGATAATTAGTAGAAGAGAGTCTTATGGTTGGGCGAACGGGATGCCTAACACCTTTCCTGATTCGTACCTTAGCCCCCGAACCCTTTTTCTCTGATTAATGCTTTAAAGATCAGTAGCCATTTTGATTTTTTTGATTGTTTTTTAAAAATCAAGTGGTGACTCTATTTTCAACAAAATTTTTTTTTTTCAAAATTTGGCTTTCAATGTGTTATAATATTTTTTAAACATCTTTTGAACTCCTTATTTTTGAGCATTTTAAACCCCAAAATTTTAGTGCCACAGTATTTTCTGAAAACTCTACTGGGGACTGGTTTACCAAATTAATTAGGAGGACTAGACTTGAAAATATCATTGGTTCTTAATATGTATTTCTCATTTACATTCTCGCATGCATGTGCATTGTTCTTAACCACCCTGCTTGGTCGACCTGATGCTCCGAACGTTCATCCGTTTCGAGAATTGTTGAAAAGACGGGCAATCATTACTGACTGTACACTTTCATAGGTGCAGTAAAAGAGTTTGAGCATACTATTTGACCATGTTCTGCACCACTCCAGGCATAGGAGGTATATACTCGGCTCTATTCAGAAGGTACCATGTTCAATTGACCAAAATTGACATTTTGCATATAATAGCTTAGAACCCTCCATTAGGTGCTGCTAACCTAGTAGGATTATGTGTTTTGTTAATTATATATTTTGTTTGCATTTGTTAAGATTGTTTGTTTGGCTTAGGCTAGTTCCTTTTCGGATTCGGCCCGAGTTTTTTGCTATCTCTTGTTGTTTAGGTTATTTTTTCTTTCGGGCACTTACCCGGGTTTTGTTCTTCGCCTTATTTAGTTTTCACGCCGCAGTTTTTCTTCTCGGAGCCATGCCCATGTTTTGTTTTAAGGTCTCTATAATAGTTCTTACTCTCCAGGTTCTTCTCGGATTGTTGGTTTTGTTCTCCCATTTTTGTTTAGGCTCGTTTTCTTTGGACCATTGTCATACACGTACGAGTTTATCTTGTTTTCTTACCAGAGTGCGACCCATTTTTCCCTTAGAATACTAGATCAAACTGGTTCCTTTCACCTAGCTTTGTCGCCTTGCCGGAGTGCTGTCCGTTTAGTTTCTTTGAATAAACTTTACCCTTAGAATTTGGTTGATTTTCTCCTTAGGCATCATCCTGAGTTATCAGATGTCCTCTTGTTATGTTGTCAGTATGAACCCGACATGGGTATTGCTTTAGTTTCAGTGATTATCTGCTTGCCGTTTTGGGTATCTAGGATGTTTTGCCTGAGTTTTATTCAGAAAAGTGTTTGAAACTGGTTATTCTGCTTGTGAGATTCAAGTTTTCTTCAATTTTAGATTATTGAGCCGGGAATATTACAATCGACACGTGTTTGGGCTAGGTCAGTAACAGGCAGACTCTACAGAATATCAGAACAGCCAACTGAATCGTCTAAAATGGCAAAAAATGAGGTTAATTTGACAGCTTTGATGAGGGCTATCACTGAGATATAAAGAGCTATGGAACAATAAATCCAAACTCAAAACCAATGCCAAGCTCAAATTCGAGCGATTCAGGCCTATCTACCGGGTGTAAACGGTCAGCCAGAGAATACAAATGAGAATGGCAAAGACTTTTGGGATGATAATCAAGGATAGGGAGCACCATAAGTCGTTGCACCACCCTAGGTTCCCGACATGTCCTGGTGGAGAAAGAGATTATAGCCCAGTCTAGAGAGTCCGCGTTGGCAAAAAAAATTAATCGAATGGAAAAGGTACTGAGAAAGACAAAGGGAGTGAAAGAATACATGCTGGATGTAAGCAGTTTGTGTTTATTCCCATATGTAAACTGTCAAAAAAATTCAAGATGCTGGAGATGAAGAAGTTTGATGGCACCAGAGATCCCTGGATCCATCTGAGGATGTATGTTGGTATTTGTTTTACCATGAAAATTGATGATCAGCTAAAGGCCCAGTTATTTCACCAGTCGCTTTCTGGGGTAGCACAGAGATAGTTTCTCTCTCTAGAGGTGGCTAAGACTAGAACTTAGGAAGATATAGCCACCGCATTCATCAGTCAATACAGTTACAACACTCAGCTGGAAGCTACTACTTGAGAGCTAAAAATAACTCGACAGGAAAATCAAAAATCATTTGTTGATTTTTTGACCCGGTGGAGAGGCAAGGTGGCCAAAATGACGAATTTGCCAACTGAGAAGGAACAAGTGAGAATCGTGGTGAAAAACCTACAGTCCCCTCTAAAGTGTTATCTTATTACACAACCGCTCTCTACTTTTGAGCAGTTGTTTGATGCTGGGGTACAGATTAAGGATGCCATTCAGTCTGGAGACATTGACAAAGTCGAGCCCAGTCAAAAACCAAAAAGGACCTTCCCTGCTAATAATTAAAATCAATCTACTTATGCCAATCTCGTTTCTTGCTCGAACGAGGTTAACCTTTTGAACCCTTCATCCTCCGCCCAACAATCAAATAATACATAACAGTCAAACAACAGTCAGCAGCCGCAATAAAGGCCAAGGAGAGTCTTCACTTCCCTCAACATTTCATTATCCATAGTCCTGAATTGACTTATCGAGAAAGGGCATATCAAGCCGTTGGATCCCATACCCATACCCAATCCCCTACCGCTGCAGTATAATGCTTCTCAATAGCGCCTACCACCAGGGTCATAGGCATCTGATTGATAAGTGTATGAGGTTACGTCATGAGATTCAAGATCTCATTGACAACAAAGTTATTCCACTGCCATCTACTGCTCCAAAGCCAAACGTCACGACTAATCCTCTGCCAAATCATGCCAAGCAGGTTGGGGTAAATTGCATGTCTCTAGAACAGTCGAAAGATCCAAGCCAGTACATCTGTTTAGCGCATCTACCACGCCCGTACGTCTCAGCTACTGAAGATCGGACTTGTTCAATGGTTATGGATGGGAATGGCTGGGATATGATGGAGGAATGGAACGATGATGCTTGGAAAGGGTATCAAGTGGCAATCCATGCTAACCAGCAGAAATACGAGGAGTGTAATGAGAAGGATAACTGGCCGTTGGACTACACGGCGCGGCCATATGGATTTAGCCATGTGCTTGATGGCATTACTCTTCTTCAACTTTTTGATGAGGAGGTATATGTTGATGATATGCAATCCTACTGGTTGGTGAGAATTGTGTTCAAATCAGATGGAGTTGAATGGACCGACTTTTAGGTTGCCCAAGAATAGCAGGTGGATTTTATTAGAAAGGACATCTGGGAAGAAGTCGACAATACATGGGCTATAGAGGATGAAGAGGAGAGAAGAGGAAGAATAGCAGTTGTTGACTTGAACAATCTATAGGCATTTGAAAGCCCTTTGTACGTTGACGAGGTAAGACAGATTGATAGTACGATATCTGGGTTGTGGGATCCCAAGGAAGGCGTAGAACATCTGACTAGAAGCGGGTGACATTTTAAGCCAGCTCAGTTGGAGAAAGGGCAACCAAGCTGGAAGAAAAAAGAGAAGGAACAAGAAGAAGAGGACGATGCTGTACTAAAGCTGTTGAAGAGGACACGAGCTAACATTAGCATATGGGGCTCGCTGATGGCTTCACATCGGCATCGACAAGCATTGTTGAAAGTTCTAAACAAAGCCAATGTATCAATAGATGCGACCCCTGAACAGTTGATTGGATCAACACTTTCAGCTGCAGAGCTGAAAGTGATTTCTTTTTCGAAGAAAGATTTACCATTAGAAGGAAAG
>JAOTRH010231014.1:0-10177 GCA_034768845.1 Heliamphora exappendiculata
GATCTGTGCTTGGCACTACACTTAGGCCTGGGTCTACTATTCTACAGCCCGTTGTATCTCGGTAATAGCCCTCATCTGGGCTATCAGATTAACTTCATTCTCTGCCATATCTGTTGATTCAAAAACTCTGTGAAGTCTGCCCGATTCTGATCTTACCCAAACTCGTGTCGACTGTACTCTTTTCGGATCAATGGTAACTTATAGAAGGACCTGAATCCCACAAGAAGAATAACCAGTCTCAGACATTTTTTGAAAGAATTCAGGCAACATACAGTAAATCTCCCAGATACCCAAAATAGCTAAAACTGAAATAATGCCCCTGTCGGGCTCATACCATCAGCATAACAACTGAACATCTGAAAACTCAGGATGCGAACCAAAGGGGATAGATCAACCAAGTTCTAGAGAAAAGATTTTATCTAAGCAGATAGCGTTTCGACAAGAGACTATTCTAATCCTCAAGAGACTGGTTCATCCTATGAGGAAAACCGGCAGGATAACGGTAGAAAAACAATACTTTCTCTCACAGGTCAAAAGAAGAGGATTTTGCAGAAAGCAAGCCTATTTAAAAAAATGGGATATAAAATTAGCGCCCGAGAAGAACCCGAAAGGGGGAAAAACTATCTTTAAAACGAAACAAATGCATGACCCCCAAAAGAAGCCTGATACAACAACAGGGAAGAACTGACAATCTGAGAAAAATTTGAAGGAGAGAGAAACTACCCTAGAGGCGTTAAAACGAAACATGGGAATAATCCTGGAAAGAAGACTACGACGAGAAAAACTGATCAGGGTGAAGGACGAAACCCAGGTGAGAACCCGAAGGCAAAAAACTAATCTAATCAAAGGGTAACAGAAAGTTTAAGCCGAACTCGAAGAAAGAACTAGCCTAATTTGAACAAACAATCCTAATAATATACAATCAAAACATACAATAAAGAAAAACACATAATCCTACTAGGGTTAGCAGCACCTAATTGGGCTAAGCTCACTATATACAAAAGGTCAGTTTTGGTCAATCGAACAAGGTACCTTCTGAATAGAGTCGGGTATATACCTCTCATGCCTGGAGTGGTGCAGGACATGATCAAACAGTATGCCCGAACTCTTTTACTGCACCTATGATAGCGTACAGTCAACAAGGGTTGTCTGTCTTCCCAACAATCCCCTAAACGGATTAACGTTTAGGGCATCAGGTCGACCAGGTAGGGAAGTTTGAAGACCAATGCATATGCATGCGAAAATACAAATGAGAAATTTTATTAAGAACCAATTATATTTTCAAGTCTAATTCTCTTATTTGATTTTGTAAACCAGTCCCTAGCGGAGTCACCAAAAATTACTGTGGCGTTGGAATTTAGGGATCAAAAATAAGGTAAGTCAAAGATGTTTTGGAAAATACTTTGAACACCTTGAAAACCAAATTTTGAAAATCTATTTTATTAAAAACGGAGTCGCCACTTAGTTTTTTGAGAAAAACTAATAAAAACAAAAATGGCTACTAATCTTTGAAAACGTTAACCAGAGAAAAGAGGGTTCGTGGGCTAAGGTACGAATTGGAGAAAGCATTAGGCACCCCGTTCGCCCAACCGTAAGGTTGGCCTCTACTAATCATCATTAGTTCATTAATAAAATTTCTCAAATGCATACAAATAAAGAAAATGCGGGCAAAGCGACAACATTCAAAATCTAGTATAGAAAATATATAAAATATGCACATAACACTCCAAAATAAATAAGTGTCAAAAGAAAATTTCTAAATTCTATGACGTGCAACTTCTAACTAATAGGATACATGGAA
Organism: Heliamphora exappendiculata; assembly: GCA_034768845.1. Classification (NCBI taxonomy): domain Eukaryota; kingdom Viridiplantae; phylum Streptophyta; class Magnoliopsida; order Ericales; family Sarraceniaceae; genus Heliamphora; species Heliamphora exappendiculata. Next base: position 1,802 of record JAOTRH010231014.1, read on the forward strand.
CACATTCACATGCGATTTCATAAAAATAAACTAAATATCATAATTTGCCTAAAAGAACAAAATTTACTAAAAGATGCTAAAATTATCTAAACATAAATTTGCTACAAAAATAAGCTAAACTATTCTAAACATACTTTTAAAAAAAAATAACCAAAACATGTATAAACATACATTAGATAAGCATTTAATACTAAATGTAAATATACATACAAATTTTATATTAAAAAAACATACTAATAAAGAAAATAAAGGTTATATGAAAAAGAGAAATTACCTTTAAAGGTGAAAACTAGTTTAAATGACTTTTTATGATTTTTGGGTTTAATAAAGAGAAAGGAAGATAGGATGAGATAAAATGTTATGAAAATAAAATAAAATCTTAAAAGAAAGAAAATTGAGTTTTAAAAGAAAAATAGGTACCAACATTAAAGAAAATGAATACTGAAGTTAGTAAAGAGAATATTAAAAGAAAAAAAAAGAAGACATTATAAGGGAATTTAAAGCTGGTGATAAAAGAAAACAAAATGTTAGCAAAAGAAACTACATTAACATTAATGGAAAGGAAAAAGATAGAAAATAAGAGTGAGAAAAAGAAGAAAATAAAATAGAATATTAGTATTAAAAAAAAGAAAATGGGACTGAAAAAAAAAAAGAAATGTTAAGCTTAAAAAATGGAGCATTAAACTAGTGTTACAAGAAAAGAAATGAAAATGAAATAAAATGCTATTAGAAAGAAAATTAGACTAATTAAAGGAAAAGAAAAGAAAAGAAAATGAATACTAGAACATTAAATTAACATAAAAGAAAGAAAAAGAGAAGAAATGGAATATTAGAATTAAATGGGTACAATTTTGAGGATTATAACCATTTTAATGTAAGTGTTTTGAATTACAACAATATCAACATTGTTTAATCATATCGTTTAACTATATTAGCACTAATTTGATGCATATATTAAAGAAGACGACAATGTGTTTAGTGTGAATGTGTGAATTAAGTAACGGATTAAAAGATTAAATTAAATGAAAGCAATTAAAAAAGAACAAGATTGACTATGTAAATAAGAATGAGTATTTGAGTTGAAATTAAATGTAATCCGATCACCCCAAAAGAGAGAATAAGGCTAGAAGGATCAATGATCCAAACAAGGTACCTAAATTGTGGAATCCTCAAGTCGAGAATGTGCTCCAATGGGCCAATCCTTGGGTGGTGATCCAAGCAAGACTTCGACGTCGGTTGGAGGTTTGGCAGGGTTTCGACGTCGGGGCTCAGGATCGCTTAGTATATCGACAGAGTCTCTCTCACTAAAAATTCGTACTAAAAACGTACGCTGGAGTACGGTATTTATAGAATTCTTCAACCAATGAGATGTTGCCATGTTTTGGGACACGTCAGGCCATGTGTAGTTGGAGGTCGCTATAATGCAAGTTGACGGTCGCCATATTTTTTGAAGGTTCCACAAAGTTCTATGACAGTCGCCACAATGGGAGTTGGCGGTCGCCATGATGAAAGGTGGCGGTCGCCACTTTTGGTAAGGGTTTTCACAAAATTCTATAGCGGGCGCCATGAAGGGAGTTGGCGGTCGCCTTACTTGGGCTGTAAGTTTTGATGGTTCATCAAAATTTCATTGGTTTGAAGGTTTCGGGTTCAAGTACCGAGCTTGGATCACTTCCCGAGGATTGTACGGAGGCGCACTAATTCACCTGTTTTCATCATCAGATTCGCCTAAGATTGGTCGGGGTCAAATTGGGGTGTCTGCAATAACAATACTTTAACCATAGATAATGCCCTCGCATCATTTTTTATGAGCAAGATATCATCTACATAAAGTATTAGGAAGATCACCATGCTTTCGTCACGCTTCTTGTACACACAGAACTCATTCGGACTTAGATCAAAATCATAAGACTTTATAACTTGATCAAACCGAGTGTTTCAAAACCTCGATACCAACTTAAGTCCATAAATAGATCTCTTAAGCATGCACAACATGTGCTCCTAGCCCTTTGCAATGAATCCGTCTGGTAGATACACTCATCAAGACTTCCATTTAAGGAAAGCTGTCTTGACGTCCATTTGTCAAGTTTCATAATGAGCGGCAATGGATAAGAGAATCTGGATAGACTTAAGCATGGCTACCGACGAAAATGTTTTCTCATACTCGATCCCTTCTTTCTAAGTGAACCCTTTAGCAACAAGCCTAACTTTGAAAGTTTTAACCTTCCCGTCTGCTCCTCTCTTCTTCTTGTAGATCCACTTGCATCCAATGGGTTTTAACCCTTTCGGGTGGTTCTACAAGTTCCGAGACCTGATTGAAGTACATAGATTCTATCTCTGAATTCATAGCCCTTTGCCAAAGATCTGTATCTTTTTCTTTTAGTGCTTCATTGTAGTTACAGGGTTCGGTATCCAATTCTGCCAAGATCCTATCAAAAGACTCTCCCAAGAATATATACCGATCAGGTTGATGAACAACCCTCCCACTACGATGAGGCACTACCTGTGTCTGTGTACTAGCAGTAACATGCTGTGCAAAATCTGAACCCTGTGCATCAGCACCATGTTCTTGATTTGCACTGGTCCTGATAATCGTCCCACTACAATGAGGTAATGGAATATCAGCGACTTGTGATTCTTTTTCTGTTCAACTGGTATTTCTTCTCATTTCTTTCAAATTAATTTTGCTATTGGGCCTGCGATCGATAATATAATCCTATTCCAAGAATCGGGTATTGATGCTAACAATGACCTTCTGATCCTTAGAGTTATAAAACAGACCACCCTTCGTTCCTTTGGGATACCCCAAAATGAATCGGGTAAATTTAAATAACTCATCATGGATCTTACCATCTCCATAAGAGTCATATTCTTTCTTTCTGCTACACCATTCTGCTATGGAGTGCTAGGTACAGTCAACTGGGATGTAATCCCCTCTGATGACAAGTAGTCTTTAAACTCTCCTAAGAGGTATTTCTCACCACAGTCGGATCGTAGTGATTTGATACTTTTACTTAGACGCTTTTTCGTCTCTGCTTTGAATTTTTTGAATTTTTCAAAACATCCAGACTTACGGTGCATTAGGTAAGTGTATCTATACCTTGAGTAGTCATCAATGAAACTGATGAAGTACTCAAAGCCACCTCTAACCCGGATTGTTATAGGATCACACACATTAGAATGAACCATCTCCAACGGTTCTTTAGCTCTATAACCTTTGGCCGAAAAGGGCATCTTGGTCATCTTACCCTCTAAGCAAGATTCATAAACTAGAAGTTCTTCCACTTCCAATGAACTCAAAAGATTCATCTGCTACCAGTCTGTTTATCCTTTTTAGATTAATATGACCCATGCGTATGTGCCAAAGAAACGTTTGGTTTATTAAAGAAGAAAACTTTCTCTTATATGGTAAGGTAGATGTGTAATTCATTTCAGTTAGTTGCAGTATAGAAAAGATATAAGATACAATATACAGATTATCCACCAATGTACCAGAACAAATAAAATGTTTATTTTTCTTCAAAACAACAGAGTCACCAAAATGAACAGAATATTTGTTCTTTATTAAACTTGAAACTAAAATTAAATTTTTTCTAATCGAAGGTACATAAAGATAATCTTTTAGAAGTAGTATCCTATCTCTACTAAAATTGAGAGTAACATATCCTACTAAAACTGCTGTAACCCTTGTATTATTGCCCATGTGCAAGTAGATTTCTCCATCACTGAGCTGCCTGGTTTCTTGGAATCCTTGCAAAGAATTGCAGATATGATTAGTGGCTCCCGTATCTACACACCAAGTACCGGTAGATAGCACCGCTAAAAATATTTCAACAACTAGTGAACAAAAATTACCTTGTTTGTTCTGCTTACTGAGAAAAATAGGACACTGCTTTTTCCAATGCCTAAACTGGTTACAGTGATAGCACTTGCCTCTCAGCTTCTTCTCACCAGCTTTTGGTCCCTTAACTGCTTTTGGACCTGTGTTTCTTTGTATCTGAATATTTTTCTTCTCCTTTCCTTTCAGTTTAAATGAAGAACCCTTCTCAGCCACATATACAAAACCTGGCTTCCTAAGAACACCCTTGGCTGCTTGAAGTTCCTTAAGAAGTTCTGCCAGTGAGTAGCTGAGCTTATTCGTAGAATAGTTCAGGCAGAACTGCTTAAAACTTTCAGGCAGTGACTGATGTATGATATCGACATGGGTTTTTCCGTCAATTTTAGCTCCAAGGATCTCCAGTTCATTCAGAAGACTTATCATCTTTAGAACATGATCCCTAACTGGTGTACCTTCAGCCATGTTTGTATTCATTTGAGATCTCATGGCCACCTGCCTAGCAGCACTATTTTGATCTTCAAACATTTCTTTGAGGTTCATCATCATGTCATAGGTACTGAGCATAGACTGATGTTGATGCTGTAAAATATTTGACATTGAAGCCAAAATGTAATAGCAAGCTATGCATCGAGGAGTCTTCTCAGCCTATGATATAGTAATTCTCCAAGAAGAATGCATTGTACAATTAACCACGGAGAGTTTGTCCATGAATGATGTAGTGGTTTGTCCACATGAGATATTTGGGGTCCCAAAGAAGTCACCCAATGTATCAATAATTAAATAAATGCAATGAATTTTTTTTTCGTTTCATCTTAATATATTATTTTATATCACCGTCGCATGATAACGTTAATACCTCATCGTGTTCATCATTATAAAACTGTTTAGTTTAAAAATCTCAATGGGTAAATTAACCCGCTTCTATTGTTATATATTATTCAGCTTTATAGAGGTAAAGTATCCAAACATGTGTTGTTTATCAACCACTTATTTCCATTCAATATAAATTAAATTGTCTAAATACGATTTATCTATTGAGGTTAAGACTATGTCACAAGAGTATTAATGTGGAATAAAACGTTAATAAAATATGAACTATTGTATTCTGCGTATCCCAACCTCAATGGATTTGTCATAGTAAATATCAATCGCAATCTGCATATGTTTAGACTTTCAAATGTCGAGAAAAATAAAAGAAAAGTATTTAACATATTTATTTATGTCTCGCAGAGTTTCATCCCCCCGGAGGATTTAACAGGGTTGATTCTCCTCCTCAATTGATATTTACTAATAAATTAAATAATATAAAAAAAATTCAAAAGAAAAAATAACATATTAATTAATGCCTCACAGAGTTTCATTCTCTGGAGGGTTTAACAAGGTTAATTTCATCCATGATTAGATATTTAATTTATTAAATTGAAAAAAATTAATATAAAATCAATTGAATGGGAATATGAGGTAAATAGTATAACCTACTACATCGCATTTTTCATTTCACGTGGATGAATAGTATATATCACTTATTAAAGTTGTATTATACGTCAGAATTCCATGTGAATAGTATGCTCTAATTGTTTAATTAGAAATTCAAATCTTTAGTTCAGGTGAATTGTTATTATACCGCTTGTCAATATTATATCAAAATTTTATGCAGTGGAATATAGTTGACACGGATATATTAAAAACCAAATGGGATATTCAAAAATTTAATCAGCACATTTAACAATTCACAGTTTCATCCTCCGGAGAGTTTAACATGATTGATTCCCTCCCTAAATAGATATTTAATAAATTAAATAATAAAAAAATTAAATAAAAAATAACAGTCATCCCACGTCTACCAGAGACAATTTCTCCCAAGATCTTTCTCAGTCTCTCCCTCGCTTTCTAGGCCAGGTCTTCCCTGTTCACCCTTTGGGTTTTATTTGTGCGTGTGTTGTTGGAATTTGGATCTCTGTTCTATTCATTCTAGATTTGTCTATTTTCTTCATCTTAGTTTTGTTTGTAATTTTTTTTTAGAACTGAACCTCAAACTTCTATAACCTCAAACTTCCAAAAACTAGATTTGAACAAGAAATTTTATGTTCTTTTACTTTTTTTACACATTAGGTTGATGGCTTATTAAATTCATCTTAAATTAATATTCTGTCTCTAAGATTATTTTTAAAATTAATCTTCTCATTAGATAAAAAGCTAGATATTTTTTGCCCTTCGGTAGAGACAGTGAGAGAAATTCAACATTTTGTTGGCAATCTTGGTGTTTTCATTGGTTTTGGTTAGGAGATTAAAAGGGGATCTTAAAACCTAGGAGAAGGAAGGTAATCATCATCAGGTGTATTTTACAGCTTGCAAACTTAAATGTGGTTTTAAGAAATTAGAAATATAAGTGCGAGTAAATTTAAATAATTAAATGTGGCCAGTTACCATGATTTGCTAATTCAATAAATTAGGGTGGGTTGGGATCTCATTAGAATGCAAACTCAACTGCATAACTTTTGAATTGGATTGATATATACCCTGGCTCATTTTTTTAACATAGTTGTTGCTGCAACTACTCTAATGGAACTACTCTAATGCGTATGCTCTAACTATTCTAATGATTGGGTTGACACAATTATTGCTATTAAGTGTACATTTTGCTAATATTAGGAGTTGATTATGATTGCTATTGAGTGTAAATTTTGTTTTAGGTTGTATTTTGTCATCGAAATTTTGCTTTAGGTTGTTGACACAATTTAGCTATTTTGCTCCTTCTTACCATTGAAGCTTTTACCGTAATTGAACGATACAATTCAAGAAACCCAAAGCGACACTCCAAGTTCTTAAACACTCTCTCTCCCTCTCTCTCTTTGCAATTTGAGAAACCCAAAGTGACACACAGTGCATTATTTATGTAAAGAATTTAATTTAGTATTAAATATTTTTTAATTTATTTTATGACAATTCAAGGTAGTTGTATATGTGTATATCTCCAAAGTGGTTAGGGTGAATTCAAAAGAATTTGAGTTATCTTGAGAGTCTGGTTACTAAGTGGTTAGGATGAGTTTAAAATAGTTTGAGTTATCTTAAAAAACTGGTTAGGATAAGACTACGTTAAATAGATAATCTTTTATTTGTATCTATCCAAAAAAAAATTATTCTTTTATCAGAATATTATTCAGGCTGTAAGATTAAAGTACAACACAAGAAGCCAAAAGTGTAAGTTAATGAAGTAGGTTCACGCAAGGAAAAAATACAGTTTGGCACATGACCGTTCGAGTGGTCCCAAGTGTGCTCGAGCGGACCACAGGAAGTTTTAAATCGAATGAAACTCCAATTTCCTAGTTTTGAGACCTATATAAATAACCATAAGCCAACCACGAAAATTAACTTCTACACTTCAATAATCAGATATTCTAAAGCAGATCAGAAGTTTCTTTCGAGTTTTAAAAATTCCAAGATTGTTCGTGTTCAACTTAGAAGGCGTTCTAAGTTTACCAACGAACGATTCTGCCAGTGTAAAAGTATTGAGGATTCAATACTTGTGAAGTTTCAAGAATACGTTGCTACGGTGATCAAGCAGGAAACGGTGCACGTAAATTCAACAAAATAGCTTAAGGCGATTGGATTAATGATTTGATCAAAGTCTGTAAGTTGGTGCATTTTTATTTATTATAGTGTGAAAGTCGCAGTTTATGTTTTTTTTTTCCATACACATGGAAATGGCTATCTATATAAACCTTGTTTTCTCGTTCGTTTTAGTGTGAAAGCCACCACTTATGCTGCTGTATAAACATACTTAAGGAAATTGCTACCTATGTGAACCTTATCTTTTCGTTCGTATTAGTGTGACAGTCGCCGAATAAAGTATAAATAATATTTTTATATACAGTTCCTTTTGAGGGAGAGCTTTCATCCTTATTCAATAGATATACATTGGGAATTTATCTAATTTGACTACAAAAATGTGAAAACTCTTAAAAATATTCAAATATGTTTCATGAAATATCGATCACACATAAGGGTTAAATTTGGATCAATCACACATAAGGGTTAAATCTGGGATTTGAAGAAAAAATCAAGTAAACTCTTGCCTAAATTTTTTTTTATTTACTCATGACATTAAATCTTAAGTTCATTTTTGTTTCGAAAATTCAATAAACTTTTATCTTCATTGAACGATTTATGTTTTTTTTATTTGAATATCACGAGGATCTAATTTATTTTATTGTTAAAATAAAAATGGAGAGTTTATAAACATTGTTTTTCAAGAATAACTGTTTTATGGGATTGCTTCTTTAAACTTTTCATGATGTTTTTTAGCGGTATTTGCAGGTACACACAAAGGGGGAGACACATAAGTGTTCATGATTTATGATTTGTGAGATGATATAATTCATTCTTTTTTATTTATTTCAGAACAACTATTAATGTGATTATTTCCTTTTCGTTTATTTGGGAGACATTGATTCATTTATGTGTTGTGATATGGTTACTGATTGCATGTGATACTTTATGCAATTGATTTAGTTTTAGAATATTGGACATGTGGTTTAGTA
>JAOTRH010231035.1:0-10177 GCA_034768845.1 Heliamphora exappendiculata
CGCCGCCGTGCGCCGCGCGGGCGCGGACTCCACCCCGCCGAGCCGGCTGGACACCCTCTACTTCGAGGACGGGGCGCGGCACTTCCTGCCCGCCGGCCGGGCCTCGCTGAACGACGCCGCCACCGCCTGGCCGGCCGAGCTCACCGGCCTGCTGCCGCGCCACCCCCTGTTCCTGGAACTGCTGCAAGCCGACCTGGCTGCGGTCATCGGGCAAGCGGCGCCGGAAATGGCGCACTGGGTCGACGCCGCGCGCTGGCACGGCCTGCGCGCCGATGCGTGGCTGAACGTGCTCGACGGTGGCCCGATCTACCCCGGCTGGATGATCGATCCTGCACGACCCGGGCGCGTGGCGCTGCGCACCGTGCACGCCGCGGACGCACCCCGGTCGGACAGCCCGCCGGCCGCGCCGGCATTGGTCAAGGAATCGGACAGCGACACGCTGCACGTGCTGCCGGCCCGCCTGGACAACGACCGCATCGTGCTGGCCGCCGATGACGCGCCTGCCGACACGGGCATGCGCCAGTGGTGCATGGCGCTGCGCCTGCCGGAAGCCCGCTGAAGCGCACGGGCCGCTGTGTCGCTTGCGATGCGGCGGCCCGAAAAGACGAAAGGGTCAGTCACCTTTCGGCAACTGACCCTCGAATCTCTTGGTCGGGGCGGCGGGATTCGAACTCGCGACCCCTTGCACCCCATTTTGGAGGTTCGTTGTTTTGGTGCAACCATTACCGTCTAGCGAAATGTTCGGATTCCTTACAAATCAATGACTTAGTAGGGTATCTCGTCCCAGACCATCTTCAGTGGTAGCGTGGAAGCCAACGCGCTATAGGCACCATATAGGCACCAGGAGGAGACGGTATCCTCCCCCGGCAGCCAATGAATGATGTGGGAGTCAGGATGGCAGACTCGCTGATCACCGACAAGACGATGCAGTCAAAGCCCGGTCCGAAGGATCGGTGGGTAGTCGAAGCCGGGGGGCGCGGGGCTGGGCGCCTGGTCGGCCGGATCACGCCGGCAGGTGAGCGCCTGTTCTATTTCCGGTATACCGGGCCCGAGGGTCAAGTTCGGCTCGCGATCGGCGCCTACGATCCCCGCGGCAATGGCGTCGGCGGATTCACCGTCGCGCAGGCGCGATCGCGCGCCCTGGAATTGTCGTCTCTCTATCGCAGCGGCGTGCGCAATCTGCGCGGGCACTTCGCTCAGGCCGCGAGCGATGCGAAGCAGGCCGAACTCGATGCGCTTGCCGCGGCTGAATCCGCACGGCTGGAAGCGCAAAGTCGAGAAGCGAATGCGGTGCTGGAATTCGAGCGTCGCGTGTCGATCCGAGCGCTATTCGAACGCTGGCGCAGCGTCGCGTTGCAGCCGCACCTGCGGGCCGACGGCAAGCGAACAGGCCGCAAGGATGGCGGACAGTTCGTCGCGGATCTGTTCGAGCGCTATCTCTTTCCTCGACTGGGTGGCCATGCCGCGGCCGACGTGCGCAAGGCCGACTTGATGGACATCCTGGATGAGGTGCGGGCCGCGGGAAAGCTGCGCACTTGCAACGCCCTGCTGTCCGCGCTCAAGCAGATGTTCACGTTCGCGCTCGTGCGCGAAATCATCGAGCGCAACCCGGTTGAAGGTGTCACCAAGAACGACGCCGGCGGCTCGGAGGTCATGCGCGAACGTGTGCTGTCGATCGAGGAGGTCTCGGCGCTGGCGGGCAAGATGCGAAGTTCACGGCTCCATCCACGCAGCGAAGCCGCGGTCTGGTTGCTGCTCGCCACAGGCGCGCGCGTCGGCGAACTCATGGGGGCAGCCTGGGCGCATCCGTCGCTCAGCCTGCCAACGCTGGCAACACTTCCTTCCGCCTCGGAGGTCAAGGTCGGCGTCGTCGACACGGATGCGGCAACTTGGTACTTGCCGACGACCAAGAACGAGCGCGAGCACACGATTCACCTGTCGCGGTTCGCATTGAGTCAGATCGACAAGCTCAATGCGCTGCGGGAAGTGTGCATCGACGAGAAAGGCCGCGAGATGCGTGTACCGTGGCTGTTCCCGAACGCCGCGGGTACCGGCCCCGTAAACGTCAAATCCCTGGGAAAGCAGCTCGCCGACCGACAGCGACCACCCGAGAAGCGCATGAAGGGTCGATCCAGCAAGACGAACTCATTGTCCTTGCCGGGCGGCCGCTGGACGGCACACGACCTGCGGCGTACCGCCGGCACCTTCATGGCGTCGTTGGGAATCAGCGGAGACGTCATCGATGAGTGCCTGAATCACGTCATCGAGAGTCGAGTGCGACGAACCTACATTCGAAATCGCCGGCCTGCCGATCAAACCAAGGCGTTCGACGCCCTCGGAGCCCTGCTGGAGGAAATCGTCAGCGGCAAGCATGTGGATCGCCATTCAAGCGCTCGATCATCACGTTCGCAATTGTCCCAAGCCGGAAACTCACACGACAGTCACTGAGCAATGCTCAAGGCGACATTTTTCTCTCGAAAGTCATCGCACTCGCACCCCGGTGACCGACCTAAAGTTTCAAGACCGGTCGAACTCGGAGTCCAAGATGCATTCCAACCACTCGCAATCCAATTCGTCGCTGCCGGATTTCCAGTCCGCACCGCTCATGCGCATGCCCACGGTCATGCGATGGACCGGACTGGCGAGATCTACTATCTACCGCCTGATCGCCGAACACAAGTTCCCAGCCCCGGTTGTGCTGGCGACACGCGCTGTTGCCTGGCGTCGTGCCGACCTCGAGCGCTGGAGCGAAGGGCGTCCGCCGGCCACGCATTGATTCGGCCCATGAGCGAGTCGGCGGCACCTCGATGCAGTCAGCTAGCCAACAGCCGTTCACGACTCGAGACCGAACTGGTGAGTGTCCTTGGAAGGCAAAAGTCGGCGAGCAGTTCAAGTGCTCTGCGATAGGCGAGTGCAAGTCGTCAGCGGATGGCTGGGAACTCTGCCCCTATAGACGGATCAGCAACTACAGCCTTTCGCGAACGGTCGCTTTGAGCTGACTACGACGGCCGTCCGCAATAAGCAGTTGCCGTTGTGGCTGCGAACCTACGGCCGGGCCGTGCACGTCGTCGATCCCGTGAACTTGCTCGATGAGGGCATCGAAATGCCGTCGCACGGCAACAAGCGGCGCGCGGCACAGGCTGCCGATGGCAGCGCGGACTGACGAACGCGCCCGGCGCCCTTCCCACGGACTAGCAAAGAAGTGACGCGATCAGGCGTTCAATGGGCTGGGCGGCGGACAGTTCCTCCGCGTCGGACTCGGACGAATGCAGGGCAACGGCGGAAGCTTCGATATCCCAGATTTCAAACTGCTCCTGGACTTCGCGTCGTACATCTTCGCAATCCGCTCGCGGCTTCGTATCTGCTTTCGTCAGTAGGACGAGCAGGCGTGCGCCCCGATGCCCGCTGCGTTCGATGAACGACAAGTCGCGTTCGCCGATTGTGCCGCTGACATCGACCCCGACCAACCAGATCAGGCCCTTCGCCCCCTGAACGGCCGCGATTGCACGCGCTCTATCGCTGTCGGCGTCGGCCGAACCATCCACCTCGGCGTTGTAACCCGGGGTATCGATGAGACAGAACCGCTTGAGCAGCGGGTGCCTCGAAGGCGCTCGTACCGTGACATGCGTGAAGCCCTTCCACATGGATGCGGAGAGCCAAGCCGAGCTACCGTGCGACAGGCGGGTGAACTGCTCGTGCGAAATCGGCAGGGCGCCCCCCTCGGCATCGTGCAGCCAAATCCCCAGCGGAGACCCGGCGATGACGTGGCACGGCAGGCGCGTGACCGCCTTCAGTCCAACCGCGAGCAGCGGCTCGTCGCCGAGGCCGAGCTCCCCGGTCTCGAATAGGCTGTTGAGAAATGACGACTTGCCGCTGCTGAAGCCCCCGGCCAGCGCCAGCTTAGGAAGGGCCTGGATAGTTTCGGTCGGTGGCCCGCTCGCGTCGCTGCCCCGAAGGCGACGAGCTTGCAACAGGTGCTCCAGCAGCGAGATCGCGCCGGTCGCGTTGTGCAGGTTTCTCCCCAACCGCTCGATCTCGATCTGCCGATCGCTCGACTCGCGGCGCGTCTCGGCGACACGTTCATCCAGCGCCGAGCATCGCGAGACCTCCTCGCTAAGCCGCCACTCGAGCGTGAGTGCCTCGCGCCGCGCGTCTTCGCCATCCAGCGTGACTCGGGTGAGTTCGGCGCTCAAGGCGAGTCGGTCGTCGGCATGGGCCTCGGTCGCCCGCGCGGCCGCGATCTTCTGCTCGAGCAACCGCGTGGAAGCCTCGTCCGCGGCTTGTTGCCATCGTTCGACATCGGCTTCGAGACCAAGGCACAGCCGCAGGTCGGCCTCGTGACGTAGATGCGCTTCGGACAGCGTCTGCGTCAGTATGCGCAGGCGTTCGTCGCGTCGCAGCAATTCCTGGCCCAGCCCTGCAGCCTCCTTGGCCAGCGGCTCGAGTCGCGCCACTTCCGCGCGCAACAGCCTGCCCGTCGCGCGCTCTTCCTGCAGCGAAGCGGCCAGCATGACGTTCTCGGCACGAGCACTCTCGGCGATCCGATCCCAACGAGCCTGCTGTACGGTCAACCGATCGGACTGCTCTCGCACCTGGCCTTCCGCATGGCCGAGACGGCGCGCCGCATCGCTCTCCGATTGTCTGAAGCGATCGCGCTCGGCGCCCTGGAACTCAAGCTGTGCGGCGAGGCGGGCGTCGGCTTCGACACGATGCTCGGTCTCGCGCTGAAGCGCCGCTTCAAGCGCCCGCCGAGAGCTTTCCGTGGCCGCCTGCTCGACTTGCAGGCGGGCCAGGGATTCGGAAAGCCGCGAACACTCGGCCTGCAGGCCATCGAGCTCGGTCTGGCGCGCCGTCATCGCCGTGCGGATCGTCGCAAGCACGCTTCGCGGCCGCCACGCCACGAGGCGGTCTAGCTTGCGCAACGACGCGGCGAGACCTTCGTCCGCCAGGAAGTCACTTCTGGTCATGCGGCGGCTTTCAGCTGGTCCTTGGCCAAAGTGAGTGTCTTCAAAACCAGCTCTGCGTTCACGATGAGCTTTCGCTCGTCATCCAGTTGTCGATGCAGGCGAGCCAGCACGACAGCTCCCGGGTCGGCTGGCAGGCAGGCGGACGCCTCGCGCACGAATGCGCGGACGGCCTCGTGGGCGACCTGCATGAGCGAATCGAGCGCTCTCTTCGCCTCGTCCATGTAGCCGATGACCTCAGCTTCCTCGACGGTTCCGCGTCCCGAAAGCGTCAGTGGCACCTCGAAAGCCATTTTGAAATCCAGCGCATTCAGCTTTTCGAATACTGCGTGCAAGCTGATCTCCAACTGCTCGAAGTCCATGGTCGGCAGCGAGTCGCGCTGGCTGGACAGCGGCGACAGCTGCTGCGGCAGCTCTCTGGCCAAGGTTTGAAATAAGGCCGTCCTGCGCTTGCCAACGGCTTCGCGCAGGCTCAAGGGCAGATCGAACGCCAGCTTGTACAGGCCGGTGTAGATGGGCGCCGTGTGGAGCTTACGATGAGTGACACTTTTCGTCGTCGTCCCGCCGCCCCAGGCCCAATTCGCGACCCTGGACATCCACCCAGCATTGCGCTCCACGCGCCAGACGTCGCTTTCGGCGACTTCTCGCTCGGCGCTATGCGCGCTTTCCTGCCCTGCCCTTTCCAGCACGACATTGCAATCGCTGACGATCGCTTTCAGGAATGTCTCTTTCGCACTGGCGAAGTTCGCATTGACCCGGTGTGTCAGCAACTGCCCAATGTCCGCCAGCAACGTACGCTTGGCGTCCACCTTTGCGACCTCGCCCTGCGCCAGGATTTCGCTGGAGGCGATCCACCGCTTCAGTCGCGCGCGGGCGTGCCTAAGAGCGGTCGCCAGGGCGGACTCGATCTCGTCGGAGCGTCCGGCCTTGAGCTCCTTCTTGCGACGACGCACATCGACGAGCAACTCCTGCAGTGTGTCGATGTTGGCGAGCTTGTCTAGGGAGCGCCTTGCACGCGCGTCGTCGGCCGAAGGAAATTCGTCGGGATAGTTCCGGACGAGGTTGCTCCAGACGGTTTCTTCCGACGGCGCCCACTGCGCCCGCTCGGCGAAAGTCCGCGACATGCCGTGACAGATTCCAGCACTCAAGATCAGCGTCCGCGTGCTGTCGTCGATCAGCGGATCGAACACGTGGCCAATCTCCGGCTGCGTCCGACGCAGTTCGCCCAGCGCATCGCGCGCGCGCTCCGCCAGCTTGCTGCCCACCTGCGACAGCGCCTCCTCCACCCGCTTGCGCCGTTCGCTGGCGAGGATCTGCGTATCGACTTGGCTCGCGACGAGCGCGACGCGCGGTACACCCTGGCCCAGCGTGATCCGCGCCATCAGGCTCAGATCCTCGGAATTGAGGAATTGCCCCGCCGGGCTCAGCACCAGCACTGCATCCGCCTCCGAGAGCGCCTTGTCCGTGCGTTGACTGCGAGACGGCACCGGATCATCGACGCCAGGCGTGTCGACGATGGTCATGTCGCGAAGACGCTCATCCGGGAATTCGATCCGAATCAGCTTGGTCAGCGGCGTGAATTCACCGTTCGCTGTGACGTACGGGCCGATCAGGTCGCTCAGCGACTGCGTGTCGGACGCCGACAACGTCAAGCCGTCGCCCGCGCCACGCTCGGGAGTTCGGATGCCCACCATGCTCGCCTGGAGTTCGGCCATTGCGCGTCCAGGGTGCGATCGCAGTTTGCTGGCCTCACGCTTGCGGACGCGCGCTTCGTCGGTCACGGACGAGAACCCGTCGAGGGCAGCCTGCGCCGCCTGCCGCTGCATCTCGGCTCGGACCTGTTGCTCGAGCTCGATCTCGTACTCCTGAGCCCGGCTGGCGATCGCCGCCCGGTCCTCCATGTTGAAGAACTCGACCCGCACCTGGAGCCGTTCGCCCCAGGTCAGCTCGGTCAGCGCGGCGGTCATTGGAGTGGCTGCGCGCGGCAGCACGTCGCGGCCGCCGAACAGCAATGCATTGAGCAGCGAGGACTTGCCCGCCTTGACGCGCCCGACGACGCACACCTTCAAAGCCCGGCCCTCGTTCTCGAACCAGGTCGAGCGGCGCACCTCGGCGGCGGCATCCGGCATGGCGTCGAAGCGAAAGCCCGGTACCCCGGCGAGCGTCTCGCAGACCGCAGTCAGAGCCGCGTGGTCGCGCAGCAATTCGGCGCGTCGGTCAGTCGACAAGATCGTTCTCCAGGCATTCGGCAGCCAGCGCCTGAAGCGCAGCGCGACCGTCCATGATCGTCTTGCGCATCGCGGCGTGCTCCGCGACACCCGCGTCGGCGTTGCTCGTGGCGGCGCCCAATATCTCCGCGTGCGCGTCCAGCTCTTCCTGGCAGGCAGCCTCGATCGTTTCGAGCATTTGCGCCATCTGCGCGTCGATCGCCTCGGGAAACTTCGCCTCGGCGTCACGAAGGATGCCGGGGATGGTCTGTGAACGGAGTTGGTCGCGCATGCGTCCACGCTCACCGAGCGAATACAGGCCGTTGATGATTTCGGGCAGGAAGATGGCCACCGCAGCCACGACCGGATCGACGCCACCGATCAGTTCGGCGCCCGCAAGCAAGGTGCGCAACATGGGCATGGGTGCGCCCGGCTTTCCGTCACCTGTACCTTGGCGAGCTGGCACGCCCTTGTCCTCGCCCTTATTCTCGCCTTTGCCCTTGCGCTTGCCCTTGTCTTGCTCCGCCTTTCCCGTCTCTTCGTCCTTCACGCGCGCGAACAAGGGCACCAGCGCTCGCGCCGCCTGCGTCAGCTTGGCCGCGAGCGCGTCGACGTCTGCCTTTGCGGGCACGGCGCTACCCGGTACATGTGGCAGCAAGTCGAGTTCACGGATCAGGTCGTGTGACATCTGTCCCGCGATGCGCGGTCCGTTGGTGCGCAAGGTCTTTACGAGGGCTTGCCGGCAGATGTCGCCGATGGCGCGTCGAAAGCCGTCACCGTCGCGGCGCACTAGATATTCGACCAGTTCCTCGACCGAGGCTTCCAACGAGTGCCGCAAGGCACGGGACGCCGCTTCCTTAAGCGGCCCGCCGAACTCTGTGCGCACCCGACGAGCGCGCTCCTCGTAGCGCGACCGTAGTTCGTCCGCCTGGCGTATAAGCGAGTCAAGCTGCGCCCGAGCCAATCCCTGATCCATGTCGAGGGCCTCTATTGCCGAGTCAAGCTGCGCGCAGAGCTCGTCGTGCATTGCCCGAATCGTCGGCAGATAGCGCAGAGCGAAGTAGTGTTCCGGATCGGTGTTCGCGAGCGCTGCCTCCACGCAGGCGGCGTCTTCAGCGCCGGCACGGTGCCAATGTATCGCCCGCTCAAGCGCGCCGTCGAGAGTAGCAGTCAGGTGATCTTCGATCTGGTCGACCTGCGCTGGCGAGCGAAGGTTGGTCTTGCTCAAGATGAACGTGTTGAGCGCGCCCGCGCTTTCGACGGTCTCGATCTGCCTCACGAAGGAGGATGTGATCGTGCCCTCCTCGACCGAAACCACGGACAAGTAGTGCAGCGCCAACGGCAGATACATGTCGATCGCGCGGTTGTGCGCTTCGATGCTCGAGTTGAAGCCGGGCATGTCGACGAGGATCAGCGGCGCGATGCGCGCCAGGGCCGGGGCAGGCACGTGAACTTTCAGCTGCACGTACTGGTCAGACCGCTTATTGATCTCGGCGAGCTCCTCCAGGCGGAACGTATGCGACTGCCCTTCGTGGTCGATGGCCTCCACGCGGCCTTCGGATGCGTAGTGCAGCTCGGTCGCCAGTTCGGTCTCCGGACGGAGACCCTCCGGCAGGATCGGCAGGCCCATGAAGGCGTTCAGCAGAGAACTCTTACCAGCACTGAATGCGCCGATCATGGGAACCAGCAGTCGAGCGTCGCCGACTTCGGCGCGCAGGGCATCCAGGCGATGGTTCAAATGGCTTGGAAGCCTGTCTCGCGCTGGGGCGAGGATCTCGCCGGCTCGGGTCAGATAGGCATGGAATACGTTCTGCTTCTTGAGCACGTTGTGTTCTCCTCGGTAACCCGCGTCGGGGCGATGGCGAAGTCGCTCGGGGCGACCCCGCCGTTCTATTTTTTTTCGATCTCCCGCCCCGCTGTCTGAAATCGACAGCGCGCAAGAATTATTTCGCCAAGCACTGCGAAGCCCCAAACAACTATACGTGCCACGCAGCGCAGGTTGGGCCTTCGGCGCCCGGCCGCTCATCTACAATGAAAATGCTCTCGGGTTGGTTCATAGAAGTTAAAGTGGCTGGCTCATATGCCGTTTGACAGCTTACTCAGCATCTGAGCTCGCCACGACGACCGCCAGACAACATGTCACTTGACCAGCGTCCGCGCTGCCTTCGACGAATCAACCTCAGTCAGCAAGTCCGCTGGAGATACAAGTTCGACTGCACTACCGTGCATCCGCACCCACCAGCGAATCTGCTCGGATCGCACAACTTCGGCTGTCAAAAGCATTCGTCCGTCAGGCGATTCGACGATGCGCTGGCCTGGCGCGAGCGGTGTCTCAGCCAGCAGTTCCGCCAAATGCGGTGCCACGAGCAGTTGAAGCTCGATGCGCTCGCCATTGCCGAAGCCGAACCCCCCGTCCTGGATGTATTTCTGTAGCGAAAACACCGGCCGCTCGAAAGAATGCGGCGTCGCCTCAGCACTCTGGATGCGGTGCAGCGCCAGATTGCGGAGATCGTCGTACCCGTCGAAGCGGCAGACGAGAAACAGCCGCTCGGACTGCTGCACCAGCGCCAACGGCATCACCCGGCGATTACTCAGGACGTTTCCGGCAGCATTGCGATAGTCGACGATCAACCAACGATCCACCAGCAGCGCCTTGCTGACCTGTGCGAGCACCTCGGATTCGATGGCCGGCGGCAGCATCGCAGGCAGTTGGCTGACGACGGCGACCTTCTGCGGCCAGGTGCGCAACGGAGACACACCGCTTTCGGGGTCAAGTCGCCGGCGCGCCTCCTGCATTCGGCCATCCAGCCACTGCAAGACCTCGCTGGGCACCAACTTGCGGAGATGCTCCACGGCCAGCAGCAGCATCAAGGCTTCGCGGTCGCTGAGTTCCGGA
Source organism: Heliamphora exappendiculata (assembly GCA_034768845.1). NCBI lineage: Eukaryota > Viridiplantae > Streptophyta > Magnoliopsida > Ericales > Sarraceniaceae > Heliamphora > Heliamphora exappendiculata. The sequence continues at coordinate 10,068 of JAOTRH010231035.1, forward strand.
TTCCAGGGGTTGGGCGCAGTCTTGTGCCAGCGGTAGCGATACGGCTTGCCTGACGCATCGCGCTCGATGTCAGCATCGCCATCCGCCAGGCTCTTCAACAGCCCCTGCAC
>JAOTRH010231046.1:0-10176 GCA_034768845.1 Heliamphora exappendiculata
TCTAAGATCTTCTAACAATTTCCTCATAATTTTTTTCAAAAGTTTTAGGATTTTCTAAACTTTTAGGATTTTCTAAAATTTTGCTCAAAATTTCTAAAATTTTCTAGCAATTTTCTCAAAAAATTTTTCAAAATTTTTAGGATTTTAAAAAAAAATTTCAAAATTTCAAGGATTTTCTAACAATTTCCTCAAAATTTTCTTCAAAATTTTTAGGATTTTCTAAAAATTTTTCCAAAATTTTAGAAAATTTTCTTCAAAAGTTTCAAACAATTTCCTCAAATTTTTCTTCAAAACTTTTAGGATTTTCTAAAAAAATTTTCAAAAATTTCTAGAAATTTCTAACAATTTTCTTCAATTTTTTTAGGATTTTCTAATATTTTTAGTAAAATTTTTAGGATTTTCTGACAATTTTATCAAAATTTTCCTCAAAATTCATAGAATTTTCTAATATTTTCTCAAAAGTTTCTTTAAAATTCTTAGGATTTTCTAAGATTTTTCGCAAAATTTTTAGAATTTTCTAACATTTTCTTAAAATATTTCTCAAAATTCTTAGATTTTTCTAAAACATCTTCTTAAAGTTCCTCTTCAATTTTTTTTAGGGTTTTTCAAAAAATTTCAAGATTTTCTAAAAAGATTTCCAAATTCCTTAGGACTTTCTAAAAATTTTCCCAAGTTTTCTAAGATTTTTCTTAAAATCTCTTAAGGTTTCTCTTGATTCTCTAAAAAATATTTTCCTAAATTTTTTAAAGATTTTTGGAAAATTTCCTAAAGGTTTTTGAAATATCCCTTAAACTTCTAGGATTTTGATGAAAATAACTCCTTTAATTTTCATAGCCCGAAAATAAAAACAAAATTTTCCCCTTAAACTTTTATGTTTAAAAATAAATAATAATTGCCCCTTTTTACTGTTTCCTCAAAATCCTAGTATCCCTACTGTTTTAATCTCTATCGCATAGGTAGCTAAGCTAAGTTCTAAATCCCAATCACCATCCGCATCATCAAAATCATTCAACACATCAAAATAAATCATCAATAGCGTCATTACATATCATATGAGGGATCCTAGGCATGCAGACACGTTTGAGATATTCCATGCTCTGGTTTTGAAATAGTAGAGATAGGATACTTATCGATGGGCGCCGACGGGACATGTGGTGGTCGGGCTCTCGCAGAAGAATGTCGGCAACAACTGCATCATCGGGAGGCTCGTAGCGTCCCATCCCACGTGGAACCACGCGGTGAGGCAATGGAGCATAGGTGTGCGGGTCGAAGGGGGCCGGATGACCCTCTCCAGCATCGGGATCCAAGAAGTCAGCTACCGCGGCCTCAGCAGCAGCATCTGAAGCCGCCTGTGCCACAGCCGTCGCTTGCGCCTCCTCAGAAACATGACGGGAGGCAAGTTCTGGCTCAAGTACTAGAGCATCCATCGTAGCAGTGGGCTGCGTGGAAGTATCCTCACTAGCGGAAGGGTCCCGTCGTGCCCTCGAATCCTCATCTCCCTGGCCCTGACCTGCCATGAAGAGGAATGGGATCACAAATAGGAGGGTAAACATCTCGCGAAAGTCAAAAGACAAGAAGCAAGAAAGCAAGAGAAAGCCTAGGAGCTTGGAAGAAAGCTTAAGAGAGGAGTCGAGAGAGAACAAAAGCTAGAGAGAGAGTGAGATATGAAAGAATAAGGCCACCCTGCACGACTTAAAGGGCCTGGTGCGCGTCTCAAGTTGGCGGTCGCCACTTCTAGAGTGAGCGACCGCTAAGTTTCCCAAAAGACACACAGCGACCGCCATGTTGGAAGGGTTTTTACCCTGTGGCCGCCATGTCATAGGGGTTTCGTTCTGGCGACTGCCAGGTTGTCAAAAGTCACATCGTTTCAGTTTCCTTTTATGACATCTCGGGTTTTTTAAGGGGCCGTTTGGGCGTTTTAGTTTCACTATTTGGTGCCGGTGTTTTATTTTCCTTTTATATGCACTATATTAGCAAAAATAATCTTTAAAAATACATAAATAAATATGTTATTTTGTTTTTTAAAGAATGATTTCCTTCAAACTTTATTCCTGCTGCTCCATCTTCTTGCGATGATTCCACTCCGATAAGCCATAAATTTGACTTTTAATTATTTTTAGTCTCATACCTTATTCCAAATTTTTAGGTATTAACTCGACCTATTAGTATAATATTTTACTCGTCGGTCCTCCTCATGACCTTAAACTGACTCGGTCCTCCTCATGATCTTAAACTGACTCGTCGGTCCTCCTCATGACCCTAAACTGACTCGGTCCTCCTCATGACCTTAAACTGACTCGGTCCTCCTCATGACTTTAAATTGACTCGTCAGTCCTTCTCATGACCTTAAACTGACTCAGTCCTACTCATGACCGTAAACTGACTCGTCGTTCCTCCTCATGACCCTAAATTGACTCGGTCTTCCTCATGACCTTAAACTAACTCGTCAGTCCTCTTCATGACCTTAAACTAACTCGGTCCTCCTCATGGCCTTGAACTGACTTATCGGTCCTCCTCATGACCCTAAACTGACTCGGTCCTCCTCATGACTTTAAACTAACTCGGTCCTCCTCACGACCCTAAACTGACTCATCGGTCCTCCTCATGACCTTAAACTGACTCATCGGTCCTTCTCATGAACCTAAACTGACTTATCGATCCTTCTCACGACCTTAAACTGACTCGTGTTTGCATTACACTATACCTATCTGCATCATGTTAGCATTTGTTCATGTTATCATCTGCACATGTTCCTTATCTTGCATCCTTATATTTTGCCCCAAGAACTACGTTTTGGTATGATCCCTAGCAAAAGGGGTACGTAGGCAGCTCGATAAAAATTCGAGTACGACCAATATCATATGTATGCTTGTGTGCTTGTGGCCTAAGATTGACGGTTCGATCAAATAGATGTTGTCGCTGGGTCTTTGATATAACTTGTTTCACGCATTTCTACGCAAGTTATATCAAAGAGGGGCAACTGTAAAACAGCCCAATTTGACCCCGCCTAATCTTAGGCGAATTCGATGATAAAAACAGGTAGAATAGTGCCTCAATATGATCATCAAAAAGTGATCCAAGCTCGATATTTGAACTTGAAACCTTCGAACCAATGAAATTCTGACGAATCATCGAAACTTGTTGCCTAAGTAAGGCGACCACCAACTTGTATTGTGGCGACTGCCATAGAACTTTGTAGAAATCCTAGCAAAAAATGGCGACCGCCACCTTTCATCATGGCGACTGCCAACTCTCATTATGGCAACCGTCATAGAACTTTGTGGAAATTGCCAAAAACATGGCGACCGCCAACTTGCATTGTGGCGACCGCCAACTCCAAATAGCCTGATGTGTCCCAAAACGTGGCAACATCTCATTGGTTGAAGAATTCTATAAATACCGTACCGCAGCGTACGTTTTCAGAACGAGTTTTGAGTGAGAGAGACTCTACCAATATACCGAGCGATCCCGAGCTCTGACGCCGAAACCCTGTCGAACCTCCGACTGACGTTGAAGTCTTGCTTGGATCACCACCTGAGGATTGGCTCATTGAAGCACATTCCCGACTTGAGGATTCCCCGCCAATCTAGGTACCTCGTTTAGATCTCCGATCCTTCTAACTCCATTCTCTCTCTTTTGGAGTGATCGGGTTAAAAATTCAATTTCAATTCATACATTTCATTTCATTGCATTCTTGCTTTACTTATTAATTGACGTATTTATTTATGTTATAGCATTTCCTTTCATTTAGTTTACTTGTTTATTTGTTTGCTTATTTGGATTAAATTTAATCAAACCAATAAATAATACAACATTCCTAGCAATTACAACTTGTTAATGTTGTCAATTGTTCTAATTAAGGCACTTACATAAAAATGGTTGTAATTGTCAATATTACATCCATTTAAATTCTAGCATTTTATTTATTTATTTTTTCTTAACATTAATTTAATGTTCTAGCATTTAATTTTCTTTTTAGTCTAAATTTCATTTCAATAGCATTTTATTTCATTTTCTTGTAATAATTAGTTTAATGGTCCATTTTTCTTTCTTAAATATTTATTTTCTTCTAGCACTAATGTAATTTCTTTTTAATGCACAATTTTCTTCATTAGTTTAATGTTCTAGTGGTCTTGTTGTATTTTTTTTTAATGTAATTTATTTTTCTAGCAATTTATCTTCTTTTATTGTCAACTTTATTTTCTTTAATGCTAATGCTCCATTTTATTTTTCTTTTAGCTTAATATTTCTTTTCTAACTCTTACTTTCTATTTTCTTTTCTTTTTCTTTTAATATTAGCATAATTTCTCTTTCTAACATTTTATTTTCTTTTTATTTCCTTATAATATTCTTTTTCCTCTTTCTTCTCTTTTAATGTTAGTTTACTTATTCTTTATTAGTATCTCTTTTCATTTAATGTTAGTATTTAATTTTTTTAGAAACTTTATTTTCTTTTTCTCTTTATTTTATCTTTCTTCTTTTCCTTCATTTTCATTAATCTCAAAAAATCATAAAAAGTCTTTTAACCTACGTTTCATCTTTAAGTGTAATTTTTTTCTCTTTTATTTACTTCTCCATTTATTTTTTTCCTTTTTAAAAAAAAATACAAAACATGAATAGTTAGGTTTTCTTTTCATTAGTTTAATAAGTATTTTCTTAACTTCTTCTTTTTAGCATAAATCTTCTTCGTAAATTCTATATTCTTTAAAATCTTTAAGTTCTCTTCTATGTTTAATTTCTTTCTTAGTAAATATTCTTTTTAAAATAGGATTTTATGCATATTTTGTTTGACACTTAGCACTTCTTTTATGTTTGTCATATTAAGGTCAATTTAGTTTGTTTCAATGATATGCATGTTATAGTTACTTTTTTTTTAAAAAAATTTAGAATAATTTAGTTTGTTTTGTAGCAATCCATGTTTAGATGATTTAGCAATTTATAGTATATTTTTGTTCCTCCATTTAAATCATATTAGTTTAGGTTATTTAAATAATATCACATGTGGGAATGTTTCATGTATTTTAGTTTGAAATTGCATGCCGTAGAACTTAGAATTTTTCTTTTAATATTTATTTTATTTGGTGTTCTATATACGTATATTATTTATTTTTCATATTTTATTTTGGATGTTCTCTCTTTGCCTCTACTTTCTTTATTTGTATGCATTTGAGAAATCTCATCAAAGAACCAATGATGATTAGTAGAGGCCAGCCTTATGGTTGGGCGAACGGGGTGCCTAACACCTTCCCTAATTCGTACTTTATCCCCCGAACCTTTTTTCTCTGGTTAACATTTTAAAAGATCAGTAGCTATTTTTGTTTTTTGTTTTTTTTTCTCAAAAATCAAGTGGCGACTCTATTTTCAACAAAAAAGGATTTTCAAAATTTGGCTTTCAAGGTGTTAAAATAGTTTTCAAAACATCTTTGAATTCTCTTATTTTTGACTATTCTCAAAATCCCAAAATCCAAACGCCAGACCCCCACACATCTAGCATGTATTTTTTCACTCCCTTTGCCTTTCTCAGTACTTTTTTCATTCGGTCGATCTTCTCAGCCAACGCAGATTCTCTAGACTGAGTAGTATCTTCTTCCTCTAATATGATCTGACGAGGAATCCGCGGTGGTACAACGACCGATGACACTTTTGATCCTTGAATATTTTCCAAGAAGTCTTCTGTATTCTCATTTGCATCGTCTTGTTGCTCATTTATTCCTGGCAAACGAGCCTGGATTGCTCGAATCTGAGCCTGACACTGGGTCTGAGCCTACATTTGTTGTTCGACTGCCCTCTGTATCTCAGTAATTTCCCTCATCAAGGCTGTCAGGTTTACTTCTGTTTCTACCATTTCAGATGATTCGGTCGTTCATTTGGGTATTCTATAGAGTCTGCCTATTTCTGATCGAGCCCAAATGTGCACTGGATGCGAACCTTCTGACTCAATGATCTAGATCCAAAGCAAAACCTAATAATCCCTGAAAACAAAATCACTAGTAATGGGTACTTCACGAAGGGAACTCGGATAATAGGTAGCAAACACTAAAATAGTTGACCATGAGCAAAGATAACCAGTGAAATAGAAACATGCCCCTGTTGGGCCAATATTGGCAGCATAACGACTAAAAATCCCAACATTCAAAGTCCATGTGAGAAACCAATAAAACTCTAAAAAGAAGGTTTACCTTAAGATTCTAAAGAAAAAACGGGCAACACTCCGGTAAGAAAATAGCTCTAAGCCAAACAAGACCTCAAAATACGAACCTGAACGAGGATTCGAAGAAAGCAAGCCTAAACAAAACTTAGGGGTATAAAACCGACAGCCTGAGAAGAACCCGAAAGAGAGAGGAAAGCCATCCTAAAGGTTTCAAGCCAAAACATGGGCACGACCCAGACAAGAAAACCAACGACACAAAAACTAAACAAGGTGAAGATCAAAATCTGGGTAAGAACCCGAAGAAAAAGCTATCCCAATCAAAAAAGGATAACAGGAAACCTGGTCTAAACCCAAAAAAAGGGAACTAGTCTAAGCCGAACAAACAGTCTAACAAAAATCCTAATAGACACAAACAAAACATACAATTAACAAAACAAATAATCCTACTGATTCAACAGCACCTAATGGAAGGTTCTAAGCTATATTATATGTAGAAAATGCCAGTTTTGGTCAATAATCAGGATACCTTCTGCATAAAGTCGAGTATATACCTCACATGCCTAGTGTGGTGCAGGATATGGTCAAATGGTGGTACACAATAACTCTTTTACCGCACCGTGAAAGCGTAGAGCCAGTAAGGCTGGCTCGTCTCTCCAATATAGCCCAAGATAGAAAACTGACCGGGGTATCAGGTTGACCAGGCAGGGGGCTGAGAATAATGCAAATGCGTGCAGAAATATAAATGAGATTCAGATTAAGAACCAATGATATTTTTAAGTCTAGGCCACTTATTTGTTTTGAAAAATAACTCCCCAGTGGAGTCGTCAGAAAATACTGTTGTGCCAAAATTTAGGGTTTTTGGTTCAAACATAATGTTCGAATTCAAGAAATGTTTAGAAAAATACTTTAACACCTTGAAAATCAAAAATTGAAAACCTTTTTTGTTAAAAATGGAGTCGCCACTTGATTTTTGAGAAAAAAATAAGAAAAGTAAAATGAGCCACTGATCTATAAAATGGTGACCAGAGAAAACAAGGGTCCGGGGGCTAAGATACGAACTGGGAAAGGTGTCAGGCACCCTATTCACCTAACCGTAAGGTTGGCCTCTACTAATCATCATTGATTCTTAATTAGATTTTTCAAATGCATGCAAATATAGAAGATGGGGGCAAAGAGAGAACGTCTAAAATTAAAATAGGAAAAATACATAACATATGTATATAAAATGCCAAACAAAACAAGTAGCAAAAGAAAATTCTAAGTCTTATGGAATGCAATTTTTAACTAAATGCGATATGAAACAAACTCGCATGCAATGTTACCAAATAACCTACATTAGCATATTTTAAACAAAAGAACAAAGATATGCTCTAAAAAGTCACTAAATTCAAATCATACGAAAAAATGAATATGAATTTGCTAATAATATCATCAAATAATTAAAATAACCTAAGATACTCTAAACATGGTTTCAAATGAAATAAATAAAGCATACTTTAAAATTATCATACCAGATATGCATATTACCAAATAACTTAAAATTACAATATCATGATTTTAAACAAAATAATCAAAGCGTGCTTTAAAAAAAATATTAGACTCTAACTAAATGGTAACTATTAGGTTAGTTATTAACAAAATAAGAGAAAAATAAAACAGATACTATCTAAAGGAAATTCAACTAAGATGAAATTTTTTGTGTGTGAATTTTAATGTTAAACAAAATAAAAGAAAAGAAAAATAAAAAAGAATACTATTAAAAAGAAATTAAGTTAACAAAATATAACGAATGAAAACGACGACTATTACATAGTGATATAATAGTAATTTTTATTAAGGAATATGAAATACGGATGTAATATCGATAATTACAACCACATGAATATAAGTACATTGATTATGACAATAACGACACTGTAAATCACAATTACTAAATATATTAGCACTATTTTAATGAATTAACATGCTAGATGTAAATGTGCGACGTGGGTAGAGTAAACAAACTAAAATTTGGTTTGTGACATGAATTTAATTAGTTTAACCTAGTCTAAACATGCTTAGCATAAATAACTCAAAACTCATGATCTAATTGAATAAAGCAGAATAATTGAATCAACTACGTAAATGGTACGAGTAAAGCATGCGGAAGAAAAGGTTAAAACTAACCTAATCACTCAAAGAGAATGGAAATGGAGATAGAAAAACTGGAAATTCAAATAGAATACCTGAATTGCTGCAATTCGAGTGAAGCTTTAAGTCGGGGAATGGTGGTCAACTGTCTAATCCTTGGGAAATGCTTTAACTCCAGCCGATGAATCAAGAATTCAGCAGCATATCAGTGTACTGAAACTCGTACTTCGACAAATCGATAGGGTGTTAGCGTCAAGGCTCATACTCTCTCGGTACTTTGGCAGGGTACCTCTTACTTAAATTTTGTCCTAAAAAATGTACTAGGGGTACAGTATTTATAGAATTCATCAACCAATGAGATGCTGGCACGTTTTGGGACATGTTAAGATTTTTGGAGTTGGCGGTCGCCATGTATGGAGTTGGCGGTCGCCACAAAAGTAAAGTTTCTAGGGGTTTCTTATGGCGGTCGCCATAATGAAGTTGGCGATCCCATGGTTCAAAGTTGGTAGTCACCACATTTGGCTAGGGATTTCAAGAGTTTCTTATTTCGATCGCCACAATGGAGCTGGCGGTCCCATGGTTCAAAGTTGGTGGCTCAAAGTTGGTTCATTGATTTTAAAGTTTTGATAACTGGGTTCGAGCGCTGGTCTTTGATCATTCCTCGAGGATCGTACTGAAGCACCATTCTACTTGATCTCATCATCGGATTCACCCGAATTAACCTAAGATTATGTGGGGTCAAATAAGGGTGTCTATAATAAGTTCTGGAGTTTTCATATATAGGTGCATACCAAAACTTAACATACAAAATGCTAGGTAGTTAGAACATAACTTAACCTGAGATTTAAGGGTTTTGAGCTCTCTATCCCAATTTTTGAAAAATCATAACAAAATCTAGAAAACTGTTCTGATTGTGTACTTTATGTTCAGACCTAGATATTTATGTCATCTTTCATCTAAAATTTATTTGAACAGATTTGAAGGGATAGAACTCGAGATGTGGTCTTTCTACCAAAACATGTCGACCAGTCTGTGTTGCATAGCTAAAAATCCCATTTTCAAACGTGAACTGAGCTTAGATGTCTTCGTATAAGTTGTAGACAACATGTTTATCTAACTACTCACAAAATATGAGCCTAAAAAGCTGAGTTTTAAATGGGCAAATCACCTTTGAAACTCTCTGTTTATGTTTAGTGATTAAAATGACTCTTTGTCACATACTTTTATGTAACCTAAAACTTCTGTTTTTAATGATCTGCTGTAAGGACTCGGTTCTAAACCAAAGGATTAGTGACGGTAAATCGATAGGATCTTAGGTCATAATAAGATTCAAATCTTAACACAATCAAAACTAAAGAATCAGACCCCGAGAGTCAAAAACCTTAAAACAAAAAGAAAGCCCTCTAATCTCGAATATCATTAAGTTACCCTAAGAACACTATCTCAAAACTCTAAAGAGCTAAACTTAGAAATGAAACTTCGAGCCCCAAACCCTTCTTAAGAAATGCTGACCTGGCCTCGTAACTTTTTAAGCCCAACAATCTATATGTGTTGTCCTATTACAACAAAATCCGACTTCTAAATCCAAAGAATAAGAAAATCCAACCCAAGTCTCAACGTGAAAAAAAAATTATACTCAAAGAGCTAAACCTCGTGATTTTCAATAATCACACTTCGACCTCAAGTTTTTAAAATAACTATACTTTCATCCTAAGATACCAAAATTCATACCAAGTTATCAATGCCATATGAAGACACTTAGATTCTCATCCATATTACAACCAAGAGTTCCTAAAACTCTTAGTACTAATAATCACACACTAGTCCCTTATGCCTTTAAAATTATACAAAAGTCTGAGATATTTCTCATCCATAATTCTATACAACCAATATTA
>JAOTRH010231057.1:0-10176 GCA_034768845.1 Heliamphora exappendiculata
AGATTTAGATTGATTAGAATATTAGATTGATTAGATTGATTTTGATTTGATTCTATTGTATCTTCTTTATTGTTTATTCCTATTCGTCTATAAATAGGCCATATATTGTACAATTTGAAATAGACAGAAAATATACAATTATTTTTTCTTCTCAATTTCTTCAATTATCATCTATATAAGTGTTATGACAAATTTGTTTGCTTCTGTGATATTTTCTATATGCAATCTAGTCAGAATATTATACTAAAAAAATGTATGAGAAGGTTCTCATACACATACATAGTATATGAGACACATTCTCACAGACACAGTGCTATAAAATTTTTTTTCATACTTATATCTCAAAATGTATGAAAAAATTCTCATACATTTGTTAGCATAGCTGTGAGAGTATTCTCGCAGTGCTATTATTGTCACTTTGGTTTGAGATCTTGAGATATAATTTTTCATTGATATTTTATGCCTTCTACAATTTGGTTAATGCTTGCGAAGCCATATCCCATCATAATACAAGCAATTCATCAACTCGATTCAATATTTTCTTGATTGCTTCAACTGATAGCCCCATGAGATATGGTTAGGCTAGTTGATATTTCAAAAGTAATATGGCTATTTACAACTAATATAATGACAACAAATATACATAGCAAACATTTAATACGCTTAAAAAATACTGATAATATTCTTATATGGCCATTTATAACTAATATAAAGACAACAAGCATACACAACTAAAATTTAACAACTTTTAAAAACACTGATGACATTCTCATTGACAATTTACAACTAATATAAAGACAACAACACAAACAAAAAAAATTTAATATAAACACTGAGAACATTCTCACTGAACATTTATAAAAAATTTACAAACAACAAACATTCATCTTATAATACACACACCAATATCTCATTACAAATATAATGACATATAATATCAATTAACATAACCTATATGATGAATATAACAAATCTAAACAGATGAATGCCGACAATGAAAAATGCCAACTCTCTTATGTTGCAATCTCAGTTTTTATATTGCAATCTCCGATCGAAGCAATACTGAACACAACAAAATCGATAGTTATACCATACTTCAAATTAACATACGACTTCTGTTATCATCATCCTTCAATTCTCGAATCACCAAGGAGCTTGCACTTGACTTTAAAGATCAAATTGCACTTGAGTTCGAATATCAAATCGCACTTGAATTCGAAAATCAAATAGCAATTGAGTTTGAAGATCAAATCGCACAAAAAAATCAGTTTGAAGATCAAATCACTAATAAAAAAGCTCAATTCAAAGATCAAATCGCGAAAACAACTATGAAATTTTCGAAGAAATAACACCTTCTAAGTGTTTCCTTTTATCAGTTTCTGAAGCTGATGAAAAAAAATGAAAACACTTGGAAGCTGACGTGGCATTTTGTTCGATCGTTTATTTTGGTAGCTTATTTCGTAAAGAGTAGAGTTTTCAAAATTTATGAGGGTATTTTATTTAATGAAAATTATGAAATGAATAATGACGGATCCAACATGGATCGAAACTTATCATTATTATCATTTTGGATGTTTCTATCTGTGCTTGCAAGTCGGGTCAGATATATAATTATCAATTTTAATAAAATTTGTCATATTTTAAGGACTCGTTTGGCTTTGAGTTAAAATCAAACTTTTAGCATATTTACTTAAAGTCACAAAAAAATTCACTAAATCTCGATGTTTTGTCTCTCCCTATTGGCTTAAAGCATTTTTAACCAAGATTTTTTTATTTATTTTAATTAAAGTCAAAAACAAAATTGTGATCCAAGTTATCAAAGAATCTAAGATTTAAATTATTTGACAACAATCCTGACCAAATCACATAGATAACATTGTTGCAGTTATGGTTTTGATTCACTTGACATACGACCCTAATCACAAATAATTTCGTTTTTGATTTTAAAATATTGATAAATTTATAATTTAATTTTATAAATTTACATCATGAGTAATGCTATGATGATTATATTTAATAATCATATTTGGTATCGCAATATATGACTTTTTATGCGTGGTGTTTAATATCAATTTATGGTCCTATTATTTAGTTTTAAGTACCACATATAAGATGTCACATTTGTATAGTATTTATATATCATCTTGTAGTCTAATTATTTATTTTTAATCACCACACATAAAATATCACATTATATAATAACTAAACGTTATCAACAAAATAAAATCATCGTAACATTACTCTAAGAGTTTAAATTATACACGGCTGTTCCGTGTAAAGGATGGCTCACGAACAACCAGTTAAATGGCTCCACCTTAGCAATGGACTGTTCGGCTACTCCCAACATTGTTCTCCTACCAAGTGATGGATGGTTCAGAATTATTTCCAAAGGTAAAACACGACTGTTTTTCGGGTGGAAAAAAAATAAACATTGCAGTCGCTTGCTGTTTCCGGTTGAAAAAATACTAAGCTGCATGCACATTCATGATAATCTGGTAAGTAATTTTTTTTATAGCTTTTACAATAATTTATTTTAATGGCCAATAATGTAAGGCCCCGATTGTCAACTACCCTTTTTTTCTTTTTGCTTTTTTTTTTTTTTTTGTTTTTTTGTTTTTTGCATTTGGGCTGAACGGATCATATTGCCTTTTTTTTTATTTTTAGTCAAAAAAATTTGGTTGCCAAACGGGGCCTAAAAGTAGATTTTTAAGAAGGAAAAAGCTATTGTAACTTTCTGCCCTAAATTCGGAGTGATGCCTAGTGATGTCTCAATTTTGTATTATAGAATTGATATGCAAATTAACCTCTTCCTGAGTACATAAATTTAAAGTTGCCGTTCATCCATTTTTTTCATATTAAAGTTACTGACCTTTTTTCATATTACAATTACTGACTTTTTTTCATATTGATTCATGTTGCATTTTTTTTTTCGTTGTTTTCATTTTAAATAATACAAATGCATTTTTTGTTCATATTGACTTTTTCATTTTTAGCCAAAAAGATTTGGTTGACAAACGGGGCCTAAATAATACAATTTTTTTTATATTGACTTTTTTCATTTTACAGTTACTGCATTTTTTTCATTTTAAAGTTACTGACCTTTTTTCATATTAAAGTTACTGGCTTTTTTTTTTTCATATTGATTCATGTTGCATTTTTTTCATTTTAAATAATACAAATGCATTTTTTTTATATTGACTTTACTCATTTTTAGCCAAAAAGATTTGGTTGCCAAACAGGGCCTAAATAATACAATTTTTTTAATTGACTTTTTTTCATTTTAAAGTTACGGCATTTTTTTCATTATAAAGTTACTGACTTTTTTTCATATTAAAGTTACTGACTTTTTCTCATATTGATTCATGTTGCATTTTTTTTTCATTTTTTCATTTTAAATAGTACAAATGCATTTTTTTCATATTGATTTTTTTCATTTTAAAGTTACTGCATTTGTTTTTTTTATACAACATGAATCATATATTGACTTTTTTCATTTTAAAATTACGGCATTTTTTTTCTAACTAAAATGATTTAAAAATTGTTAATTTTGTATTGTAGAATTGATATGACAAGCACATCGATTGACAGAATTGAAATCACGTTGTCTGGTGATTGTGTAGAAGAAACAGTATTGGTTGAGTCAGAATTAAGTGGTGACGGAAATAATACAAATTTGAAAGAAAATAATACATATCACTGTACCGAATCATTGTATAATGGTTCTCTAGAGCCATGTGAAGGAATGATTTTTGATGAATTAAAAGATGTTATGACTTGTTATAATGCATATGCAAGGCGAAAGGGTTTTAGCATCCGAAAAAGTCATACTCGACTATCTAGCAAAGACAAATAATTGATTGAAGTAGACTTTACTTGTAGTAGGAAATGATATCGTCGCCCAAGTTATCAAAAAAAAAGCATAAGAATGTTGTAAGTAAAGCTATGGCCATGATTGGATGCAGAGCAATGATATGTTTGAAAAAATATGAAGAAAAATGGATTGTAAGTAAGTTTGTAACTGAGCATAATCAGGGTCTATACTCTCCAAAGAGTACTCTTTTACTTCGAGGACATAGAATGATAACTTTTACTCAAAAAAATCTTAAAGATGTGCTCAATAAAGCTAGTGTACCCACTAGAAAGATAATGTCTGTATTAAGTCAAGAATCTAGTAGTGGTTGTAGTGTTGGTTGTGCCACAATGGATGTTCAAAATTATTTAAAAAATAAAAGAAAAAAACTTTTAAAAGAGAAAAATGCACAAAGAATGTACAACTACTTCATAAAGAGTCAATTAGAAAATTCAAGTTTTATATATGCAGTTCAAGTGGATGTGAATAATTGCATGAAAAATTGCTTTTGGGTAGATGCAAGGTCAAGAGTGGCTTACCAACACTTTGGAGATGTAGTCTCATTTAATGCAACATATTTAACTAATTACTATGGTATGTCATTTGTTCCTTTTACAAGAGTCAATCACCACCATCAATCAATTATGTTTGGTTGTGCTTTACTTGTGAATGGGATGGCAAAATTTTATACATAGTTGCTAAAGACATGGCTTGAAGCAATGAGTGGACATCCTCATTCTGTTATTATTATAGATGATGATAAAACCATAGATAAGGCCATTATGCAGGTATTACCTAACAGTATTCATCATTTGTATATGTGGTATATCTTGCAAAAAGTTCTCGAACACTTGGCACATGTTTTTAATAGTTATCCTTCATTTCAAAGATAATTTCACCACTGCATTCATGAAATAATCACAATATAAGAGTTTTAAAATGAATGAGATGGATTGATTTGCAAATATGAGTTAAGGGAGCATGAGTGGTTGAAAGATTTATACATACGGCGTGAGAGATAGATCCCTACTTACTTTCGAATATGTTTTGTGCGGAAATGCCAAGTACACAAAGAAGTGAGAGCATGGACAAGTTTTTTAAGAATTTTATCAATTCTAGTACATTGGTAAGTGATTTTGTCCAACAATATGAAAAAGCTCTAGATAAAAGATACCAAAAAGAAAAAGAAAAAGATGTGAAGACAAGAACAACCAATGCAATTTTGAAGACATGTTACAAAATGGAGGTCCAGGCAGCATAAATTTACACAAGAAAGATTTTTTTGTTGTTCCAAGAGGAGTTATTTTACAGTCAAAAGCAAAAGTCATCTAAATATTTTGCGAAAGGAATAATAAAAAGTTATAGAGTAATGCCATTTGATAAAAGAGAAACCGATATATAAAGTGGTTTATAATGGTGTTGAAAAGAAAGCAACTTGTTCTTGCCATATGTTCGAATTTGTTGGTATTCTTTGCAGACACATTTTTACAATTTTTGTTAAAAAATATCTTATTTATAATCATCCTCAACAATATGTTCTCCGAAGATGGACAATGTATGCAAAGGATCATGGTGGCCACGATATTTTGAAGGATGTGGCAAAAGTGGACACACAAACTTCTTCTACTTTGATGAGAAATAGTTTGATGATAGAGTATTTAAAAGTTGTTGAAGAATGACAAAAATCACAAAAGAAGCATGATTATCTTGCACTTGTTTTAAGAAAGACACATAGCGAACTTTTAACTATTGATGATGCAAACAATAAAATTGAAGATGAAGACTATTTGGGAAATGGAGTGCTACTTGAAGGTGGTAATTAAGTTTTATCCAATATAAGATTTACTTTGCACGATCCAGCTCATGTTACTTCAAGAGGGCGACCCAAATCAGTTAGACTAAGGCATCCAAAAAAAAAATCATATAAAAAAATAAAAAAAAAAATGTAGTATCTGCAAGCAAGCAGGGTATGTAAGAACTAATTGTCATCTACCAAAGCAACCAAGGTAAAATATAATATTTTATTTCGTATTACACAATCAGCAAGTTAGTTTATAATTTGTAGATTACTTTATGAATATTATTTTGATTTTTTTTTTCAGTGATAATGTTAATGCAATTTCGTCATCTATTGTTTCAAATTTAGCTACAAATTCAGTTTATTATCAGGTAAGTCAAAATATTTTTGTAGTTTTATCACGTGGTATATGTTACTGATTGCATAGTCATTTAAGTTTTTTTTTTTTGTATGAATTTATGTTAGGAGCCATTGTAGGAAAAATTAGATTTCTCTTTTTCATCATTTTTTTGTCCCAAAATCTCATGAATGGTACTTTCATGGTATGAATTTTATAGTTTATTTAGTTATTTTTTCAAATTTATAACTTTATAGAATTTCTATTATTATTATTATTATTATCTTACAAATTATATATTCTTTTTGCAGGATCTAATAAGTGTCACACATGATCAAATATAAATAAAAGTTTCATGATGCCAACTAGTTTGGAGCTGCTAATGAATTTGAAATTTGTCATACCAGTTAGGTATTATAATTCTAGTACAATTTCTTAATAAAAGACATCGTTATTGTTGTTTGAATTCGATTGAGAATGTAATTTTTAATTTTTTTTGTAGTTAAATTTTGGACTGATTAACAATGGTAATGGCAAAATTTTTATATTTTTGGTTCTTTTTTGTATCTGCATTAAAGTCATATTTTTATTTTTGATTCTACTTATTTACTATTTAAATTAAAATTAAAATTTTATTGTTGGTTACATTTAATAGTTAAATTAAATAATTAGTTTCATTTATAGTTAAATTAAATTAACTAGGATTTGGGTAAAAAATCTCAATCTCAAATTTAGTACATGTTTGAAATGTTTAAAAAACTTGAGTTTTAATAGATTTAATTTTCTTAGAAGAAAAATTTTTAAAAAAAATATTTAGAATAATTTTTTAAGGTGCTTTTTTTATTTTTGTTAAAATGTCTAATATGCGCATACTTTTTATTTTTAAGTTATAATATTATTGGAATATGTATAAATTTTTTTATTATAAAAAAAACAATGAACGACTTTATAATACTTTTTATTTGAATCTTTTTTAACGGAAGAACAAACGGTTGTTAGCGGAACAATGTTTTTGATCTGTTAAATTCATTAGTTGTTCGTAAATTCCTGTTTGATCTGTTAAGCTTATCGAAGAACAGTCGTATTTTACCTTTGGAAATGAATCCGAACCATCACTTGTTAGGAGAATAATATTGGGAGTAGTTGACCAGTCCATTATTGAGGTGGAGCCATTTAATTGGCAATCTGTGAAACATCATTTACATGGAACAGCCGTGTATAATTTAAACTCTTACTATAAGGTAATGTTTGTTTTGAAAAAAATAATTATGAAATATTTAATATATTTTTATTAATAATTTTAAAATTATATATTCAATTTATTATTAATTCTTCTTTTTATCAATTCCTATGTTTGATTACTTCTTGAGATATTAAAAATTATAATATCTAAATTTTTGTTTGTAAATTAAAAAATAAATTTTATGCATAAATGACAATAATACGCTGCACAATTATAATCAAATCAACATGAACCAAACTAAAAAATAAGTATTTTTTTAAAATAAAAAAATATTAAAAAATAGTTTTTGAAGAAAAAGAAAAATAAATATTTTTTAAAATAAAAGAAAAACAAAAAATAATTAAAAAATAAATAAGGGGTTTAGAAAAATATATAAAAAACAGAATATAAAAAACAAAATAGTTAAAAAATAATTAAAAAAAATAAAACAGGTTTTTTTTTAATAAAAAGAAAATAGAAAGAAAGAAAGAAAGATTCTTAAAAACAAAAAAAATAACCATTTTTAAAATAAAACATATATAAAAAACAGTTTTAAAATTAATTAAAAAACATACTTTAAAATAAGAAATAATAAAAAATATTTTTAAAAAAAGTAATAATAAACAGATTTCTTAAAAAAAAACAACAAACAGTTTTTTGTTTAAATGATAAACTGTTTTTTATAAATAAAAATAAATTATTTTTCTAAAACTAATAATAAAATTCTAATTAAAGAATATGTAATATTATTATAAGAAAATAATAATAATTTTTTTTTAACATTTGAGCATAAATTAAATTGTCAATTTCACCACTCCGCATAAAATAGAATTATTTCATATTTATGTGATTAAAAATTCATCCCGAATATATATGGCACCATTAATTACAATTAATCAAGAAACAAAGAATTGTTAATCCAATCCTAAAAATTTATTTTCTTCAAAAACAAACATGACGTAAAAGTATTGTTTCCATCACAAGGATATCATGAAGTCGTTGCCTTCCCTCCCCACATTGACACACTGGGAATGGGATATTGGACAAGTTCAGAATTTATAGAACAAATCTCTCCTATTATTTCATCGAGTGCAGATTCATCTTTGAGTATGGATGTGTGAGAAACCCCAGGAACTCTTATAACCTTAAGCTCTTGCTTCTTCTCCTCCGCCCATTCTGTGGCAACACCCAACAAGCTCACCATGTTCACCGTCCCATCACCGTCCCCATAAACCACCTCCGGCCGCCGATCAAAACCGCCTTCCCCGTAGAACAAAGTCTCCGGCGTTTCGACCCCGGTGCCGACTATGCACGTAACCGGCACCTCGGGTGCCGTCAAGCGTTCAACCAGCGGTAGGATCCGAGTTTCATAAGGACTCACGCCTTCGTGAAACCCTATGTCGTTGAGAAAGTCCGGAATGTCGTGCGCTGTGTAGGTCGCGTTTGGCGTGATCACAAGCGGTTTTTTCTGGCCAAAGAGGTTGGGCGAGGGCATGAGCCATAAGTTGCTCTCGGAGCTCCTTTGTTCTTCTCGCACGAGAAGCGGATCGACCAGGGGAACTCCGAGGGAATTCCCGGAGGCGAAAGTGAGCATCTCCACCACCGTGCCGCCCCACGGGGCGGCGAGGGCGACGAAGTGTTTGATGTGCTTTTGGCGCCAGGACGGCGAGTTTGAATTGAGAAGGTGGAGGACGAAGAGGCCTCCCAGGCTGTGGGATACGAGGATGACTGGTTTGCCGCCATTTGAGGCGCTTGCTTCTTCGATTAGGTCTTTTAGGTCTTGGAGGAACTTGGAACCGACACGGCAAGGGTGACCGGCGGCGGCCAAACCGTACCGGAAATCGTAGGGAGCTCCGAAGAGGGTTTCCCCATCGACGTAGCCAATTTGCTCTAGAGATTTCACTAGAGACGCCATGTATTCTGTAGTCTTCCTGCAGTGACAATAAACTCGTTTGAAGTTAATTGAAAACATAGATGATTTAAATTTTTTTTAATGAGATGATTTTATTTTTTTATGGGAATATTTGCTGACACAAGAAGATTCTGTTATTGCTAAATAAAAGAGGGAACCTCAGTGTGTATTGTCATAAAAATAATAAAATAAAATAAAACAAAACAAGGGAGAGCAATATAATTCTAAAAACCTAAAAAAAACTGTTAATATTTTTAATTAAACTCAAGGGTGATCAATGTAATTTACCCTAAAACAAAAAGAGAGGCTTCTTTCCAATGGACCAGTTTAGTTTTGTTGGGCTAAAATGAGTCCTCTTTATTAATTGGATCCATTTATTTTATTAATTCCACTATGAAGGTTAAATTTTCAAAAAATTAAATTGATCAAATATTTTTAAATGTCTAAACAAATCATATATTTATTAAAAAGAATAAATGGTATGAGAACTTCACAAATAAATCTTTTAACAAAAATGTATTTTGTTTAGATATTTTTTGATATTTTATCGACTTGATTTTTTTGCATAAATATTCTATACAGAGGAACAATAAAAATGAATGATATTAATCATTGAAACAAGCCCATTTTGAGCCCAGAATGAACTGAACTGAACCGGTTCAGTCTATTACTAAACTGGAAACAAGCTGACCCCTAAAACAAACTCACCAACTTACACTGAATACAAAATAAATTGTCCAAATTCAATTGCTAGTTTTCGTAGCATTAGTTTGGAAGCAAAGTTTTGGAAGATTTTTTGTAGTCCTAAAATTATTACCAATCAAGGGTAGAGAGAGATTGATGAATCCGACTCGGAAGTAGCTATTAATATCATCAATACGGCTCCCTCACATAACTTTACCTAGTCTTTGTATTAGAATGCAAGTCAATGTTGGAAGAATCTGTTGGGAGAATATCTAACACCGAAATAAAATACATGTTCGGGGATCCAGAAAATACATCTTTATTAAGCTTTCAACAAATTACATAAATCTAAAATTTACAGAGAATGAAATAA
>JAOTRH010231068.1:0-10176 GCA_034768845.1 Heliamphora exappendiculata
CACATAGGACCACATACCTGTCCTACAACATACGAGAATAAAACTAATCATAGTTCTATAAACAGAAGATCACGTATGACCACGATGTTTTACATACGACGCCAAAATTAGGTAATCCACCCACATATTCCGTACATAAATAAACTAGAGTTATAAATGCACATAACCAGTTATAAACGCACATGGCCATATAATCTCACAGCATGACGCCACCCGTCACATAACCCAACACGACATCATATGCCACACACCCGTCATTCGATACCCGAACGACCCATCCACAAACTAGGACTCGTCCACACACCAGGACAACCAATGCCTAATCCAGAGATTAACACCTGAACCTCTCTCAGACCGATTCTTACCAAAACCAAACCTTAAAATTGAACCACGGACCTACACGTCCTAAACATAACCAACACGCACACAACCGTGCCACAACTTCCAAAATTAACCATGCACGTCAACCTAAGGATAGCATCTAAACAAAACACCCGAGGCCACAACACGACCCCCAAACCACCACACGACCAACCGAATTCCAAAAGGAATCCACAAGTATTTGAATCAACTAATCTCATAAATTAATCAATTGAATACCGTAGAACACTAATCGAAAATCAAGAAACCAACCGAAACCATAAACACAACACTGCCCAGGTTCAGTCGACTGGACCCCAACCCCCAGTCGACTGAACAACACACTAGAATACCACCAAATGCCTCAATGCACGGTTCAGTCGACCGAACCTCATGATCCAGTCGACCGAACTCAAGCGAAGACCATTTTGAGCTACGGGTTTGGCCCTCCAAACCCCGAATCGAAGCTTCTAAACTCCCTTCCAACATCCTCGGACAACCACACGTCTAGGCCTAATACCAAGACCACAAAAGAAACTCTTGACACTCGATTCCATCCACCAAAATCGACTAAAATCCAATTTTTAACCCAAAAATTCAACTTGAAACAAACTCATATCTACAGCAATCTAATCGTTAAAAACACACATGATTACACGTAGCACCCTTATACAACAGTAGGATCTAGAATCTTACCTCGGTGAGTTAAAAAATCGATGCCTCAAACCACGTGCAAAATCGAGCCTTGTCGAAATGGAATTCGGTCCAAATGAATGCGTAGACCACGACGCCAAAAGCAAGGATCCATTGTTGGATCGTTGAAAATCGAGCCCCGGGCCCCCGAGAACTTAGAGAGAAGGTAGAGAGAAAACAGGAAACTTGTTGGAGAAATTTTAGAAAAAAATTTTTTGAAAATATCTAACTCCAGATATTTATAGGCCTCCAAAAAAATATCATTTTTTTTAAAATTTGCGCCACAACTGCCCATGGCCCCGAAAACCTAGCCCACATGATATCTAAATCCGATCATGCATCAAAAGCAATAAAAACATGCTCAAACGAAAACATATAACGCGCGTCCAAAAACGCCGAAAAAAGAAAACAAGTCAGGGTCTCACAGTGTTCGAAGGCTTTTATCCAGCTATTAAAAGCGTTGCTAAATGGCATGTTATAGTAGTGATTTCTTTTCTTGTGATGGAAATAGCAAGGGCTAACATCTGTCGCTATGGAGTGTTACTAAAGTGTCGGCATGGTTGCTTGCTAGCACCATTAACCACTGCAATAACCACTGTTGGGATTTAAAAGGCAATACTAGCGATTTTAAAAAGTGTCACTAGCTAAACACCTATACTGACTAGTATCTTCTAACGATTTTACTGATGATTAAGAACTGTTGGTATAGACCACTGGGACATAGTAGCTGTTTGGAAAATTTATAGTGGTAATAATAACCGTTGTTATAAGACAAAATTTATAGTGGTTTGGTATAGAGGTACGAGATCGATGAGAATCATGACAAGTTATTCTCTTAAAATTGTATTTGCCTATCTTCATGTGGCTACTAATGGTCGAACACTGCTCCAAGACAATCTAAAATCTCATAGATTGTCCCCGTGTTGTACGATTAGTGGAAGATAGAGGTGCCAAGTCTTTCTCAAGTTGCCCAAATAAAAATAATATTAAGGCATAGAAAGATATGGAGTAAAAGAATCTAAAGACATCTAAAAATTAAGTGGGAAGGCCTTATATTTATAGGACTCCTAGTGACTTTTCTTAAAACACACACATCATTTATAAATAACCTGTCATTTAAAAGTTATTATGAAAAGACAACTATTCATTTGAATATTTAAAATTTTGAACCTTTAAAATTTTTCGATAATCCCCCATTGAAGATTTTAAAATAACAGAAAATAAAAATAAAAATAAAAATAAAAATAAAAAAATAATTGGGCAACATAATAGGTATCTTTTGAACTTAAATCCATGATGCTTTGTGTCAACAATATCTTTCGGAATGAATCTCGGTGGATCAGGTCTTGAACTAGATTCCTTTGGCTAGAATTCAACATGTCACATATATGGTACTAATACTAGATTTAGGCGCAAGTTAGCAATTAATGGTCATTTGCTCAATCTTGATTCTCCTGAGTTATAGAAAATAGCCATATTTCCATGGTCGCGGCCTAACAATAGCCTTCACTTAATATAAAATCATCTATGGATAAAAGTGACAGACATCTATCTCGCAAGAGTATGCTTACCATAAAATCATTCAGGATATGCACCCCTTCCTTATCTTAGGGATTAGCAAAAGAACATTTATAAAAGCTTATAATAGATGTCACATAATAAATAATGAGTGGTGGTATATGAGTCACACTGTAGAAATTAGTTTTACCACATTAAATTTTTTTTTTATGGTATCTCCAATCACAAAAGTTGAGTTACCTCTTTAAGTGACTCGCTATGGACTTATGCTCATCCCTCGTAGCATAATTATGAGATTTTCTTCCTCGAAAGCCCTTTATTAAAAGTTTTTCTCTTTGAAAACATTTTTGCCAAGTTACATATGCCTTGTACATTGAGATATCTCAATTTGTTCATCACACATGAAGCATTAGTCTCTCTTTCAATTTTTGGCTTTCAAGCCATATTTTAAGGCACTATGTGAATCAATGCCGCATCAATGTACCATGGGTCAACCCTGTCATTATACATTTATAAGCAAAATTCTATCACACAAGAATTAGTACATTTTTATTTAAAATAAGATAATAAAAAAACACTAAATGCACAACTAGATCTCATTGATCTAGCTACATACCACAGCTTGTAGATCCTACAGCTATGTGAGTAGTCTATGACTGAATCTGTGTGACCGAGCTGTGTGCTACATGCACAGCTCAAATAATATTTTTAATCAACAATCTTACTAGGAAATGAAACCCCTCATTTTTAACCTTTTTCTAAAAATATTACTATGCAGAGGGTGATAATCAAATGAGCAATTTGTTTATAAACACTCAACATTAAATTTTAATTTGACCTCATGCCCCCTTATTGCCCAGGTTTTCAAATATAATTATTAGTAAGATGTTGATAATTAAAACTAAACAAGACACCTTTAACCTTAAACTTGATGATATTGTGCACCACATTGTAAGAATTTAAGGATCAGAAGCAGTATACATTTTCATTAAGCTAGCAACAGTAGTGTAATGACATTCTGAGTTCATTGTGAATTTTGTTTGAGGTCCTATAATTTGATCATAACTTTTTATTATTTTGAACTCGTCGAGTACGTAATGCATATAAAAAATAAAGTTAATTGGACATAGGCACCATATGAACGGTGCACATTTGTCTACAATTTAATCTCATATTTCTAGAAGCTAGTCAATTCATAAAGACAATTATGCTCCGATCATGTACATAATGATATCTAATTCACCTAACTTATTTTTTCAAATATTACCTGATTAATTACATGATTTTGTTACAATGTTCGGTTTCCCACATGAACGTGAGCTGACGATTCCTCGCCTCTCCCTTTTCAGGGAATGGGTAACTTTGTTTTAATTGATAATTTGAAAATGAACTGTCAACCAATAGAAACTGTTAAAAGAAGCAGACCAAACAAGAAAATTGAATGAGTTGATCATTACAAATGCGAAGGAAAAAAACAAAGGGATCTAAGCATACAGTTACAACAATTCTGCCCAAACCATATGAAGGCAACAATTTTTTTTTAATTTTAAAAACGCCACTATATATATTAATTTACTTTCAAAAGAAACAGCCTACCATTTTTTTCCCTTTTCGCAATGCATAAAACTGTAAAGAACAATATAACCCAGATCCCTAGAAATTAAGCCCTCTACACAAATTTGAGAATATGTTTTTTTTTTTTTGGGAATTTAATGATGCTAAAACTAAATTAGGCAAAAATGAGAATACATCAGAAAATAAAAAACAACCAACGAGAAAGAAGCAATCATACACACAGGAGACACGATTTACGCGGTTCACCCAAAACTAGAGTTACGTCCACGGAATTGCAAAGACTTTTACTAGATATGAGGTGATGCAAATTACAATAGTTGCAATCCTTAACTGAATCAACAAATATAAAGACCCACAACCAAATCAAAAAGCAAAAACGTGCCCCTCACCTTTGCTCTATAGACTAAGCTTCAAAAAACTTATTTTAATTCGTGATGCCTCTATAAAGAGTTAGGGCATGGGTCGAATCTCTCTCAAAAAATATATATATATATATATTCACATCCCAAACAAAATGTTATGGTTGGAATGGTCTACTAAAGAGCCTAAAACATGGGAGATATTACGAGTCTACGACATCAAAAGATTAATATATTTTGGTGTGAAAACACTTAGGTTTCGTTTATTTTGTTGTAAAATATTTTACAATAAAAATTATTTTTAGAACGTGGGAGCTCACTCTATTATATTTATGTTACAAAAGAAATTAGGCTAATTTTTTCTCCAAACAGGCCGTCTTACTCCCCTTACTTGATACAATGGAAAATGAAAATTTTGCTTCTGCCTGAGCATTTTTGGCTGTCAAAACCAAACTCGTTGGTTCGTCAGCTTACTCCAAGACGGAACCACTACCTTCGTTGTTGCCGCCAGCTTCACTTCTACCGCCACTGGCTACACTACTACTATGACTACTACCATGATTGTCGCCACCACTACAACTGTCACTCAGTGGTGACTCTAGCAATTTTTTCCACCTGTCATTGGCAACTTAAATTTTACTAATTTGATAGCAGATGATCATATCTATCACTCATTCTCAATAACCTTAGTAAAGTAATTTTAACTTCTTAAATCATTAATAAAAGATAATACTATACATTGATAATACCGCTTTAACAAAAAAAAAAGTGAAAATATAAAGTTTTACAATTGATCCAAAAAGTTTTTGTATTTTAAAAGCGTTGCAAAATAATCTCATTATCAATGTTACCAAAAACGTTTTTTTTTTTCAAAATATGTAACTATTTAATCATTTATTTATTTATTTTTTTATCTGCACAACGCGCACACACTTGGTTCTAGAAAGATTTGAACTTTCCACCAACCATTTGAGAGGAAAACACTTATACTTGGATTAATATTACTCCATCGGCTCGAACCCAATGCTTACCTTGAAAACCATATTCGGACAAATAATCGAAAAGTTGCCCATGGGCTTTTTGTCTAGCTTGCTTCAGTAGTTCAAAACGTAGGAGATAGAAAAAATAAAAGCTAGGAATAGTGAAAAAAACAGATATATTCTTTTTGTCTTGTTTTATCTTAAAACCACAAAAAAGTAATTTGGATATTTTTACCTTGGGTTCTTTTAAAGGCACCCACTTTTTTTGGTTAGTATCAAATACATTTAGCACTTGTACATAATGTATAAACAATTATGCTTATAAATATGCTAAGAAAAAAATTGTGTGTATTTAGAAACTTTCATTAATTAGTTGGATTCTTTTTCTATTATGTAGTAGTGTCAAAAGACTTTAACTTTTTTGTAAAATTGAAAAATCATACCTAATATATTTTTCTTTTCTTCACAGTAGGTTTATTTGTCACCACAAATATGATTGTGGCCTGACCCATGCTATCGTTGTCATTACCAAAAGTGAATTATGCTATTTTTTTAGGTAAATTAATTTGAATTAATTAGTTATAAATTTTATTTTCAAGAGTTGTTTCAGAATAAATTCTATTATAAGTTTTTATTTTTGCCCTAAAAAAGTGAAATTTTTTTTTCAAAAATCAACTTATTTTTCATTAGTTTAAAAATTATTTTTCGTTAACTTTTAATTTTCGTCGTACTAAATATTAAATAATATGAAAATTATTTTTTTTTAAATATTTTTCTCCCAAACAAACGAAACCTAAATATACTAACAGTTTGATATAGTTGAATATTAAAATAGTGAAAAGAGAATTGGAAGTTACAATAAGCCCAAACCCAAAGCGCAAAACTCGAGAAAAATATTTTCATTTAACCCGTAGTCGGTTCAGCTAGTTCACCAGTTTAACTGTGGGTTTGATCAACGGTTTTGCTTAAAAATACTGATTTTTGCTCTTCAACGGTTCTTTAATCCATACCAAAAAACAGATTGAGTGACGATTTAACCAGTTAATTAAATCGGCAGGTCTAGTCCAGTTCCAAAAGCACTGCTTTTCTCTCTCTCTCTCTCTCTCTCTCTCTCTCTCTTCTTTTTTATTGTCACCCTCTCCATTGTTCTTATTAAGGTTGTTTTTAAGAATATTATGTTATTAAAATATGATTTATTAAAATATAAATTTTAAAATATGACTTAACTCTAAATAAGTCTAAAAAATTAAACCTCTTGCTAAATAAGGGAGTGCACACGGCAAATAATTTGAAAGACACGTGGCAAATTCATAGAGCATGCAAATAAAAAGTTTTTCTTTATTTAAATAATATATATAATATGATGTGAGTTAATATTATATAATTCAAAATATTTATGTGATATCAAGTATTATATATGTTGAAAGCGCCACATCTTAACGTGGTTGTTGTGCTATTTAGAATATTTTTTAATTTGAATTTTGTTCGTCTTTAATGAATATTTTAAATTTTATTTTAAATTTTTTTATTTTTTTTATTTTTCTAATTATGCATGCTCACGAAAATATTTACAAAATTCAGAGAAAAAAAAGTTCTAAAAGTCAAAAAAAACTATTTTCAACCAAAATACAACATATTTATGTGTTTAGTAAACTTTTCTCAATATTTATCAAAAATTTACTTTCTAAATTTACTTTTTAGACTTACCAGGACCAGAAAAATTAAAAAATAAATAAATATTTAGACATTATTACACAAATAGGGACTAATGAAGCATGGGCCAAAAGGAGGTCATGGTCACACCAGTGTTTGTAAAACCCTTATGTATTATGTATATAATTACACCTCAAAAAAGTTACATATAGATTCTGATCGGTAACTAACTTAAAAGTTAATTTTTTTTAATTTTTTATATTTTTAATTATAAAATTAAATTTAATTTAAAATAAATTATTTAATAACTTAACTTTTAAGCTACTTGTTTTTTGTTGGTGTTTAGTTAAAAAGTAAGCATTTTTGCTATCTGCTCAAATTAGAAAAAAAATTTCTTCTGTATATTTAATATTAATAATTGTATATAACTGGTAGTGGTAGTAAATAAATTATGAATAAATAGTATTAATATATTTTAAAAGTGATTGAAGTTTAAATAAAATATTCTATGAGTTAGTGTTTTGCTTTGACTTTTTATTTTTTTAGCTTCTAAATTTTTTGCCAAATAAACTATAATAACTTTTTTATGCTTTTAGCCCAAAAAAAATTAAAAAATTAGAGTTTGCAAACGGGCCCTAATAATCCCGTTACTGATATCTCATATTTGCAATGAGTGTGACAGTTAATATTAACACTTGTAATTTATATTTTTACTAATATTTTTTTCTTGACATTTATTGAGTAACTTCTTACAAGATTATTGCAAATTTATTCTCCAGCAAACATAAGGTTTTGAATTTGTCACTCTTTTTGAACAATTTTTATTTTTGTTGTTTTATTGCTACGTTATTTACTATTGTTGTAATTTTTCATTGTACATTTATATTTTTTATAAAATTAATATTTTTTTGACTTGCACGTTGCAAGTTGGAACTTTTATATATATTCACATTGTATAACTATGCATTTTTTTTTTGTTAAATGTCATTTTATTTGTATTAAATTTGGTTATAATTTTGGTTACAACGGTGAGTATTAGTTGATATTATATTGAGTTTTTTTTTACTTAGTGTCTGTTTATAATAGCTTTTAATCTTGATTTTTAAGAGTTTTAACTTTTTTTTGAAAAAAAAAGAAGAATAAAAAAAGGTGAAAGTATTTGGAATAATTTGAAAAAGTAGACATTAGAAGAAAAAAGATTTGACTTTGTTTAGTTGTCTTGAAAGTCGTGCAAGAATTTAGTCTAAACAAACCATCCTTTTAGAAAAAACTAACTTTTTTCTTGATCCCAAATAGGGCCTTAGCTTGTGTTTGAATTAGCTTTTTAATTTTTTTTTTTCTTAAAAGCTTCAAAAAAAGTCACTATAAGAAAATACATTTTTGTCGACTATTTTTGCCGACTAAATGCATTTTAGTCGGCGAAGGTATAGACTTTTTGCGACCAAATACAGTTTGGTCGACAAAGGGGTAGCATTTTTTAGACCAAATACAAATTGGTCCGAAACTACCAAACGCCTGTTGGTCAGTAAAAGTACATAGTTTTTTGCGACCACATTGAATTTAGTCGGTGAAAGTACCTTTTTGCGACCAACCATAGTTTGGTCGGCGAAAGTTAAGAGGTTTCGGCGACGAAACTGATTTTAGTCGGCAAAAAAATATAATCTTTTGGCTTAGGTTTTCATTTGAAAGTTTGGCACCAAAACATTATTATGCAAAACTTGCAAACATTGGCAAAAATTATCTATATTATTGCAAATTACTTGTATAAAAACCACGTTGTTTTGATTCTTAATTGTCTATATATATATATATATATATATATATAATTTTTTATTTTTTTTTTATTTTTTTTTATTTCTCGAAATCAATAAATTTTTTGTTTCAAAATCTATCTTCATAATTGTTTAGATTTTAATTTTAAAACTTAAAAAATTTATGAAATTAATTATATGACAATCAAAAAATACTTACAAATAGTAATAGAAAATAAAAATATCTTATCTTGTACTATTATTATGTGTATTTTACTATTAAGTATATATAACTTTACACTCTCCAATTATCCACCTCTTAATAAGTTTTATTCAAATTTAATTGATGTTTTCATCTCATTCTATATCTATTTTTGTACAAAAAAGAAAATCTAATTGATGTGTTCTTGACCCCTCTCCAATCCGGATCTTAACTTTGTTCCCAGACACAAATATGATATTTTTTAGAAAATAAAATAAATATTTAAATGGAGTTTTGCCAAACGCTCATGTTGGTTCCTTTTTAGCGGTAATTTTAAAATTTTGCACTAAGGTTTTATTTATTTCGATGAAAAATATTTTATAAAAAATATAATTTGTATTTTTTGATATTTAGTGCTATAAAAATTAAAGTTTAAAAAAAAAATAGTTTTAGTGAAAATTATTTTTCATTCTTTAATGGCATAAAATATTTTTTTACTTTTGTCATCAATTCTGCTACCAACACTATAAGAAAATACACTTTTGTCGACTATTTTTGCCGACCAAATACAGTTTGGTCTGTAACACCTCAACTCTTCACATGGCAACGATATTGTCCGCTTTGGACAAAACTCTCATGATTTTGTTCTTTCCAATGGGTCACCAATTCTTGCATTGCTCCAGCATAAGCACGCTTAACTATGAAGTTCTGTTGGGGTTTCTACACTTGGGAAAATGTCTCGTTGAATGTAAGGATCCAAGATTTTTCTTTTATAACCTAGGAACTTCCTCTCTATTTTCGATGTGGGATACCAAGATATCACAATCCACCCCATTAGGGGCTGCACGTCCCCGTGCAGTAGCCTGCCAGCTCCGGTAGCCTGCCAGCCCTTATCGACCCGCCCACTCAGTAGCCCGTTCATGTGTCACGCGAGACGACAGGGGCCCACACTCGGAGGTGAGGAGAATCGGCTCTGATACCATTTGTAACACATCGACCCTTCACATGGCAACGATATTATCCGCTTTGGGCAAAAGCCCTCACGATTTTGTTCTTCCTATGGAGTCACCCATTCTTGCATGAGT
>JAOTRH010231079.1:0-10176 GCA_034768845.1 Heliamphora exappendiculata
GTGTGTATATTTTTTAAAAAAATACTTACTTTTAAAAATTAATTGCTCGTCATCTTATAGAGGGGTGCACATGGTTCGGATTGGATCGGTTTCTTAAGAAATCGAGAACCGAACCGTTACCAACGGTTCTAAATTTTTTAGAACCGTGCCCGAACCGTTCAAATAACGGAACTGAACCGAAACCGATTCGTAAAAACGGATCCGTCACGGTTCGATTAACGGTTCTAATTTTTTTTTCACAGCAATTGGTGAGGCACCAACTGCATGGGCACCAAAGCTATAGACAACAAATCAAGTCTAATGGAGGAAGATCCGAACAAAGCAACACCAAATCAAGGCTTCTGGAAGAAAACTAACAAGTTAGGGTTCCAAAATTGAAAAACATTCAAAAAAATCTTAGATAAAGAAGCTTAAAAAAATCTTACAGCTTCTGAAGCTGTGATCACAGGCGAGACACTCCAAGGGCTGGTGAGGAGGAGGCGGCGAGGCCAACGGCTGAGAGGGAGTGAATTGATGGAGGCGACAGGGTCGGCGACTGAGAAGGAGTGGACTGACGAAGAGGCCGGGGCCTGAGAGTGAGGCGACGAGGACTGACGACAAGGTCAGCGACTCGGCGTGATTCGTGAAGAGCTGACGAGGTTGGCGACTGAGAAGGAGTGGACTGACGATTAGGCCGGCGCTTGAGAGTGAGGCGACGAGGACTGACGACGAGGCCGGCGCCTGAGAGTGAGGCGACGAGGACTAACGACAGAGAGAGTGAGAGGCGTGCACCGCCGTGTATGAACTGAAGAAGTGAAGAGAGACTTAGGGTTCGGTTTATGAATTAACTATTAACTATTAAGCTTGAATATATATATACATATATATATATTAAGTAGAACCGGTCCGATCCGATTCGAAACTGTGAGATTAATCCAGAACTAAGAACTTGACCGTTCTTAACGGATTTTAAAATTCTAAATTCGAAACCGAACCGTACAGATCAGTCAGGATCGAACCAAATTATCGATTTTTTAAATTTTTTGTGCAGTCCTAACCTATTAGTTGGTTATATGTGACAAATTTAAAAACTAAATAAATATGATCAGGTCATGAATTAACCTATTAGTTGGTTATTTGTGACAAATTTAAAAACTAAATAAATATGATCAGGTCATGAATTAAAAGTCAACCTAACTCAACTCAGCTCAATCCAGGAACCCAGCTGAGTTTGAATGTATTGAAATATATATTTTATTATAAATACTTTACTTTCCCTCTGTTTTTTCTAAATTTTGGTGGGGGAATGGAGAAAGAGTAAAATGCTTAAAATACTTGTAGAGTCCTTCCCTCCCGACACCTCCATTTTCTCACTCATTTAAATATAATCCAAACATAGGTACCGATTAACATAATAAAAAAATAATTTTTTTGGTTAGAATAAAAAAAATTAAAATAAATCAAAATAAGGTAAATTACATGTTGCTTATTTTTATTTTCATTTGATATTTAGAGTTTTTTTGATTATTTTTAATTTTTGAATTCATCTCATAAAAAAGTTTAAAAAATTAATAATAAAAACTAAAAAAATTTAAAAAAAACACACAAGTTAACCTAACCAAAGCCATAATATAATTAATTTTATAACCCTATACATGTCATTCATTTCTCTTCCTAACCCTTTAATCCAAACAGAGGCTAAACGTGACCAAACACAACGCAGAAGCCCAGCCAAGCACTCCATTTTCGCCGGCAGTTCTCGTCCTCCCTACCCACACACCCATTGAAGCCCCAGAAGAAAACGCATTAATACCGGCCGGCGGCGGCGCTGCTGTGACCCTTGCGCCCTCCAGAGGCTGAGACCCATTTGGCAGTGAAAACTGCAATTCCGGCGGCGCAGTCGGCGGGGGCGCAGAATGGGAGGAGCGGCGGTGGACGGTGACGACGAGCCTCTGGCCTAGTACACAGTAGTTGGAGATGCTGCAGATGAAGTAGAAGACGCCTCGCTCGATCAACGGAAAAGTCGCCGGACCGGCGGCGAAAGATTTGAATGGGTGTTTGGTGGCGCAGCTCTCGTAGTCTCGTCTCGACACTTGCATAACGTCGTGGAGCTCTGAATCGAAGTCAAAAACTGCATGGGATGGGAGGGAAATGAGGTAACAATTCAAACCAGAGTTTTGAGTGATCGGCGTTTGAGTTAGCTTTTTTAATCCGTTTTTTAATGAATTTTTTTTATATTAGTCCAAGCTTTCGTTTCACAATTTAGCTTTAAGTTATTTTTTTTAGTTTTAAATTAATTTTTTTAATTTTAAATTATTTTAAGTTAAAAAGTTAATTTAGTAGAAAAAATAAACTTTTAAGTCATCAAAAAAGTCAAATAAACTCAATGTATAATTTTATGGTTGACTTTCAACCTAAATAAGTTAAGATATGATTATTTAGTTGAATTTTGTGTAATTTTATATATAAAAAGATAAAATTAAAAATTATTATAAAAAAATATTAAAAAAATCTAAAAGTAAATACGTCAAAAAATGAGGTTGAAAAATGAGGTTATTGGTTTTTTGGTCTTTAAGTTAAAAGCTAAAAAAATCCTAACTTTAAGCTGGTAGCCAAACGAGACTAAATTAAATGAGTATATTTTTTAAAATTTTCTCATCATTAAAAAATAAAAAATAAAATTTTTTTTTTGACCAAAACCTAAATTTTTTCTTAGAGGAAAAAAGCCAACTTATTAGCTTTTTGTTTTTTTGTGGTATTTTTTTGTCTTAAGTAAAAGAATTTAATTTTTGCTCTAATAGGTATATTTTTTAGATTTCTCTCATCATAAAAACTCAACAAAATTAAAAAAAAATTAAACCAAATATATAATCTCTTATTATATTAATATATTATCTTTATTTTGTTTTTAGTGAAAATAACTAGATACTAATATGAAGATGTAGAATTTAAATAGGTATTTTTTAATTCTATTTGTACCCTCATAAAAATTCAACAATTTATTTGAAAACTTAGTTTGTATAAATAAAAAACAAGAATTAAAAACTTAGTCTTTAGTTACAATTTTTAATTTTTTGCTATTAATTTTAATTATAAGCTATAATTTATTCTAAACACTTATAATTTTTGTTATAAAATACAATTATTATTTTTTATTTCAACTACAAGTTATAATCTTTACTAAACACTCACAACTTCTAATACAAGTTATAATATATAAGTTACTAAACACCACCATTGTGGGTTTAGGAAATTTTATATTTAATCTTTTATTTCATATCTTCTAATCAAACAGATTCTTAACATTATTATTCGTGCGGCAAGTTTGAGTTATGAAAACGTCCTCTTTAAAAATGAGAGTAAAATTATTAAATAATTTGAGCTTAAAATTTTTGAGCTAACTTGGTAAACTTAAGAATAATTATATATAGTCTTATGTTTGAGAAGCACTTTAAGAGAATTAATTAGAAAACTTCTCCAACTAATTTAAAACACCAATTGTGGGTCTATTTTAATCCCATGAGAAGGAAGTTGGTTGGTTACTTTTAAAATTATTTTAAATATTTTTATACATAAAAAAATTTAAACTCATTAAAATTATGTCAAAGCAGCGTATTATTTATCTTTAATTTATCCTACTATTAACCAAACATCATTTCACACAAAAAAAACATTACACTAATAATTCACTCTATAATATTTTAGACACTAATAATTTAAATATATTAATTATTTCATAAAAATAATCTTTTAACCAATCGAGCCTAGAGTTTGTTTCTTTTAAGTTTTTAAATTCAAAGACTCCTAGATGCAATTAGTTTGTCGAAAATAGTCTATACAAGGTTTTTTATGACTTTAATTTACCAATCATCGCGAGTAGACATTGAGATCCACATAAAATGACCCAAAAACCTTATTATGGCCCTAAATGGTAAATTTGGTTTATCGATTTATTTAACTTTGTAGATTTTTTTATTTTTAAAATTTTTTTTTAATTATTTAGTAAAACAATTATACTTTTTAAATTCATCTAATTGAGACGATGAGAAAAAATAAAATTTTTCGATCAAAATATAAAAAAAATTTAGAAAAGATAAATAAACAAAAATAAGTCAATAAGTCAAATTCTATGTTGCTTTAGCTAAAATAAGTAAAAATAAACTAATAAGTCAATAAATAATATTTGTCCAAACAGGACCTATATATATATATATATTATATGTACGTATAAAATGGGTGGAACAGAGTTGAATTAACGTACGTACCGAGAGCGTCACCGACGTGGAAAGAATGAGAGGAAGACCAGTTGGTGTAGAAGTCTTTGGTTGGTGGAATGGACCAGAGAGAGTCGCCCACCTTGTACTCTAACCCTATTCCTATTGACTCACCCAACATTAAAAAGGGGCCCAAAACTACTGTTACCATTGCTGATATCAAAAAACACCCATTTTCTACTTCCATTTTTGTTTTTTCAGAGAGAGAGAGAGAGAGAGAGGTTTAGATTTGGGGTAGTTGGGTTTGAGAGAGAGAGAGAGAGAGAGAGAGAGAGAGAGAGAGAGAGAGAGAGAGAGAGGGGTTGAGATTTGGGGTAGTTGTGTTTGAGAGAGAGAGAGAGAGAGAGAGAGAGAGAGAGAGAGGTGTTCAGATTTGGGGTTGTTGGGTTTGAGAGGAAGGGGGGAAGGGAGGAAGACGAAGAGGTGGCAAGATAATTACCGGCCTACCAGGGGACGTAACTGTTTTATTCCACGGTGAGAATGGTCCCTGGCAAATTACTTATTTACTTATCCTAAAATAAGTACAAATATAAATAAGTAAGTATATTGGGATAATTAATTTTTAAGTGAATTAAATATAAAAAGTATTTATTTAGAAAAAAAATTATTTATTAATTAATTTATTTATATTTGTAAAATTACATTAATATCCACGTTGTTAACTAATCTTAACATAACAATTTAATAATTTTTGGGGCAATTTAATCTATCACAAATGAAGAGGAGTTTAAATAAAGATAAGCAAATAAGTAACTTGCTTATTTGTTTATTGGAGGTTAAATGAGTCAAATAAGCAATTTGTCCAAACGGGGCAAATGTTAATGTTACAATTGAAAGTTATTTTGAAAAATGACGGACAAATAAAGGGGTAAGACGTATAGAAAAGTCAATATTTGACCTTGAAATTAATGCATTTCTCTCTTATAAAAATTGGAATTGTTTTCTCTCTAATAGAAACAGAACGTCACTGGCGCCAAATTCATTTCTCTCGCTCTCTTAAAGTGTGAAGCTTTAATTCTGTATCTCAAATGGTGCTAAAAATTATCTCTCAAAGTGTGAGGTTTTTTCTCAGTCATTTCTTTACCGGTAGAAGAGTTATTCATCTATGTCAACTTTTTCTACGTGATTTGGTGTGCCGTAATCGATATCAAATATAGGTAATTTATTTTTATTTGTTAAATAGATTTTCTATAAGAATTTTGTGATGATTATTCGTAAACTCAAACATATATGTGATAAAAAATTGCACTCCTATTGCCTTTCTTTTCGTGTTCTACCAAATCCCACTTTGTGGGCACCACCAAATCCCACTTTGTAGGCACCTTTTATATTTTTCTATTTCTTAGCTAGCAGCGGTAACTAGAATCATGACGATGATGGCATCTTTATTGTTTTGTGTCCTTAAATTAATAGAATGGATCTCGTATGTATATATGTTTGTGTGATTATATTTATTTAAATTTGAAGATGAATGAAAAAAGCAAGAATACAATTTCATCAATAGAAAAAAAAATTATGACAGTATTTTATTATTTTCAATGATACTAAACGTGTTGGTATATTTACTTTGATTGGCTAAGTTATCGTGCATATTGATATAAAATTGCATTTTTAATAGAAACTTAGCAACAAAAGCCAATATTGTTGTTTAAGTCTAACTTATTAAATATTATTTTGTAGAGTAATAGAAGAAGCATCAAGTGATCAAACAAGTAATAATTTAAATGATGATAAAAAAGTTAGGCAAATATCAAATGAAGAAGATAAACTAGAGAACCCTAAAATTGGAATGTTGTTTGACTTTGTTAATCGTCTTATGGAATTCTACACAAGTTATGGTAAGAAAAATGAATTTTCTGTTTGTAAAAGATTAACTGTCAAGGGAGATGATGGGGAGTTGAGGTATTATACTGTTACTTGTTTTTGTCACGGCAAGTTTTCGAATAAATCAAGTGTTCCCATTAGATTGCGTTCGATATCCAAAACAGATTGTAAAGCTAAGTTTAGAGCATTTCTATGTCCAGATAAAAAGTGGCGAGTAAGTTATGTCGTACTTGACCATAATTATGAATTGAGTCTAAACAAATTTCAATTTTACAGATGCAATAGAACACTTCAACCATTTATGAAAATGAGACTTGAATTAAATGATAGAGCATGCATCAAATTGAGCAAAAACTTCCATTCATTTGTTGTAGAGGCAAAATGAGACTTGAATTGAATGATAGAGCATGCATCAAATTGAGCAAAAATTTCCATTCATTTGTTGTAGAGACAGGGGATATGAGGGGATATGAGAAGTTGACATTTTTAGAGAAGGATTGTAGAAATTATATTGATAAAGTTAGATGTTTACAGTTTAGGGATGGAGACGCAACCGCACTCCACAATTATTTTTTAAAAATGCAAGCTGACAATTCTGACTTCTTTTATATAATAGATTTAGATGAAGAGAGCTGCTTAAGAAATGTATTTTAGGCAGATGCATGAAGTAAGACAACATTCAAAGAGTTTGGTGATATGATTACTTCTGATATAACATACTTGATAAATAAGTATGGCATGCCATTTGCACATTTTGTAGCAGTGAACCTTCATCGGCAGTCAACCTTGTTAGGATGTAGATTGATTTCAAGTGAAGATATAGAGACATTTATATAGTTATTTCAATCTTGGTTTACTTGTATGTCTGGATGTCCTCATAGTGCAATAATTACATATCAAGATAGAGTCATGAAAAATGCAATAAAAGTTGTTTTTCCTGGTACACGACATCGATGATGCTTATGACATATTATGAAAGAGTTACCTGAAAAATTGAGATGATACAAGCAATATGAATCAATCAAATTTGTTATGTAGAATGTAGAATATTGTTTATGATTCTCTAACAAAAGATGAATTTGAAGAGAATATTGTTTTGGGTTTTTATTGATCTGTGTTGCAGCAATTGGGCAGCCTCCATGCCTCTTTGCCCTTGCTCTGTGTTACTGCTCTTTAGATGCCCCTCTGGTTTTTGCTACTCTGCTATTGGTCTTGCTCTTGGTTTTGCTCTGATTGTTCTTTTTGGGGTTGCATTGTGGTGCTGCACTTTGATTTTTGCTGTTCTATTTTGTTGATTTGAGTTGATGCACTTGGAATGCCTCTCTGTGGTGTTGCACTGAGATGCTTCTCTGAAGTAAGTTGGGTGCTTCTCTGTGTGAGTGTTGTGTTCTTGAGGGAAAAAAATATTATCTGAATAGAACCAAAATTAGCTCATAGTACAAACCCCATTTTCTCTTATAATAGGGACTACACTATTTTCTTACTGTGCAAAACTCTTTAATTCTTGAGTATATTCAGTTAAAAACAATACAGAAAAACACTTTTTTATGTCAACCATCTTATGAGATTTTTACAAAACCTATGGGTATAATTAGTATATTAGAAAAATATTATTGGTACGGATTTTTGTTCATGACACTAACAGGAGAGTGTAAAATAATAATTTATTAGTATTTATGTTGAAATTCTTGTGTCATTAAATAAAAATAAATATTATTTTTAAATTTTACATTTTGTTATTTTGAACAATGTAAATGGCGGGAAGACGAGGAGAAAGAACAATTTAAATAGAGAAAGAATAGTTCCTACTTTTATGGGAGAGAGAAAGAGAGAGAGAGAGAGAGGCATTAAGTTTGGAATTAATAGTAAGTGGTGTGCCAAGTTGCTTATTTGGGTTAATAAGTTGGTAGCTTAAGTTAGGCATTTTAGCACTATTGTTTTGCAAATCCCAAGTGGGCCTACAAATGTAAATGATTTAACTTGGAGTATGTTTGGCAAACAGGTTTTAATCTAGTTTTTTGACTTTAAGCTACTTTAAGCCAAAATTTATTTGGTTGGAATATAGATGGTTTTTAAGCCAAAAACTTAAAAATGGCCTTAAGCTAAAAGCTTGAAGTGGTTTTAAATTAAAAGGCAAAAAATTTGGTTTTAAATTATTATAATTTTTTAAAATTTATTTTTAAATAATTTTATATTTAATATGGATCTTGTTTGATAGATTTTGAGGAGTAAATTTTAATAATATAATTTTTTATAAAAAATAAATGTGTATAATAAAAGTTATGATAATTTTAAAAAAATATTTTAAAAAAATTATGTAAAAAGAAAAAAAAGCTAAAAATCTTTGAGTTGAAAATAAAAATTTGTAACTTTTTAAGCTTTAAGTAAAAAAGTAAAAATTTTCAAATTTTTGATTTTTTAAACTTTAAGTAAAAAAGTAAAAAGTCTGATTTAAACCGGTTGTCAAATGAATGCTTGATTAAAAAACTCCCCATTTAAAAATTTAACTTGATCAGATATTCTAATTTATTTTTATAATTTAAGTTGTTTATTTTGTAGTAATAGTAGATGATTTATACCAAAAAATAAATTAATAGAATACCAATTGTCACGTGAAAAAATATATTTATTTTAAAATAATAAGTGGTCAATATAATTTTAAGAATAAGTAGTTTAATAAATATTATTTGATATGTGACTATGGATGTCCAATTCAACCCATCTTTTCTCTTTTTTATTTTCCTTCTTTTTTTGGATATTTTTTTAATAAAAAAAGAAAAAAGACAAACTATTAATCAACGATTTTAAAACGATTAGCGTTCATGTTAGCATTAGAATTTCAATTGCTTGTGTTTGGCTTAGGGTTTTCTTTTATAGGTTTTTTTGGTTTTTTGACTTTTTTTTATAAAAAAAAATAGATAAAAAAATATGTGAAAAAAAAACTAATTAATTATAATAAGAGGTCAAATTTTTTAATAAACTTTTAAACAAAATTTTTTAAAAAAAAACTTAACCAAACACAAGACTTTTAATCAATATCATTAGCAGAACCAGCCTCCCTAAGTTGTTGTTCTCATACTAGTTTTGTTTAAGACGGTATTTGTTGCTTATCCTTTTTTTATAAGTCCTATTTGGTTTCTTTTAAAAGTTGATTTTTTTGTAAAAATAAAAAATAAACTTTTAAGCTATACAGTTTGATTTATCTTAAAAGTCAACTATTTTTTTTTAAGAAAAAAAAGTATATGCACATTTTAAATATCTTAATTTTTTTTTGAGTAAGATTATTATAATACTATTAATTTTAAAAAATCAACTCTCCTTACAAAAACAAAAACAAAAACAAAAACAAAAACTTCAATATTTTAAACACTACAACTTAAAAGTAAAAAAATAAGAATATATTAGACAATTTAATTAAAAAAAACTACAATAAAAAATATCTCAAATAATTTAACTTTTTTATTCCTTAAAAAAAAAAAATTAAACCTCTTAAAATCCAAATTCGTAGACCCCAAACAGAGCAAAACCAGTGTAATTAATCTCCATAAAACCACCAATATGTCATCAAAATTTTAATTCCTATATTACACAATATTCTTTTCTCTATCTCCACCAACAAGTATTAGAATGGAGCTTTTCAAAATTAAATTTTTTGTCATTGGTAAGTTTTTATATATAAATTTAAAACAAAATTGTAATAAAAAAGTTGATACATATTTCAAAGACAAAAAAAAAAATAAATAAAAAATACCAACTTAACTACGCAAGAGAAAATCATTGGCTGGTTATGTTTTGAGTGTCACTGGCATCGCAAGATCTTAAAATTTAACTGAAATTATTTATTATTTTGAAATTTTTTATGTAGATAATTAATTTAAAATTTGGACCAACTGGATATTAGTTTATACATGATTGAAGTATATTTGTTTTTAAAAAAATTACTAACTTATAGAATTTTAAGAATAAAGTACAAGACAAATGTGCATGATTTATATGACTAACGATATCCGATTGACCTAAAATTTTTTACACAATTAGACCATGCATCGAATTCGAAATAACGAACAGTTCGGATTAAATTTTAAAAATTCTAATTAAA